>SNQJ01S0152389.1:0-22925 GCA_010110895.2 Picea sitchensis | reverse complement strand
CCAACAACTCTTCAACATACGAGGCTGGTATCACAACTTTCAATATTTGTTGTGTAACAGGTTGGGTTCAAAACCCATGTGAACCTGGTGCTATTATTTTAACATCATACATTTTACAATCGACAAACCCCCATGGATATATAACAAATGAGACACAAATAACCAACTTCCCAATGTTGGATTAACCACTGATAACATACATCAAGCTCATAGTTTTAAATTGCCATTCATCAATAAAATCAATAAAAGAACCGAGTTTTGGGTGAACGCAAAGGAGAACCTTTCAAGGAGTTTGTAATAATTTTTTTTAACCATCTCTTATCACAATATACTTTCCAAAAACTTCTCCATAGACCCCCCATGGCGACCGTAAGGCAAATACACCCATACATCTACAAACAATTGACATACAGTTTGAAGGAGCTACAAATCTTCCAAGATAGGGTAATGGAATTAAGAAAACAACCATTCTTTTATCTCACAAAGAAAACAAACCCTCAAATTTTAATGACTAGAGATGAGTGAAACCCGAACAATGTTTTCCATAATTATTTTCTAACAAACATAGCAATAGAGAAACACATATTCTGGACGCAATGCCATCCAAATAGAAAGGAAATTTTGACTATTAATCAACTTGAACACTTAAATGCCAATAGGAAGGTACTCCATTTAATATGCAATTTCATAGTCGAAACCCACATACATTCATTTAAACTTCGAAAATAAACCACAGCCCATGATCAAATCTAAGAGCCAACATCAAGATTTTGTTTTGAGCAGAGTTATGTTTCATGAATGGAGAGGCAAGAGCCATCATACCTGTATGAAAAATTCGAGGAAAAAAATGAGTGCGACTATTCTTTCCAAGGCCGAGAAAATAGGGGAAACACCAGCCAAAGGAACCAACCCAAATGCGAACCAAGTGAGGGTGGTGACCTCGAGGTAGGGTTAGAGTGTCGTGCAGTAATTGGACGTCATTTCTTACATTAACTTCATCAACCATAGCCAATTATGAGCGCAACAACGCATAGTCCACTATGTGTGCCATCAAAACAAATCAAATTTTCCACCTTCCATTAACTCACATGCATAGTTTAACACTTAGAACCAAATACATCCAATGTACCACATTCCTCACTAGGGGAAAATTTCCACCCTATAAAACTTAATCAATGTCCATGATAACACAAGAATATCATAAGTGTGATATGCCATAACCATATATAGCCCATTCTTGGAGTTTGAATTAACAAGTCAAAATGTATGTGTAGCAAGAATAAACCAAGATGTTCATTGAGACAACATTTTCCCCTTTCCCTTTATAAATTAAATTAAATCAACAATATGCCATTATTCATTTATTTCACATGGAGACAGTTTCAAAATTTTAAATTGGAGAATCATCTTTGCGAGGTAACCATGAGCGCAATCAAATAAGAGCATCCTTCATCACTATTCACATAACAAGGTCCCACCTATCTAGTATATTATTAATTCTATATAAATCATAAGGCATTGCAACCCATTTGTAGGCAAGGATCCATGTTGCGCTTTTTTGACGTCAACAGGTTTTAGGCAACAAATTTATTGTTGGCTTGCAAAATGATTAGGTCAGATTCCATTTTTATGTGTAGGGTTTTGATGTTCGTATCGATGGCCAGGTTAATGCCTTGGATAAGGGATTTGTACTCGAAAATGTTGCTTGTGTAGTTGAAATCAAGTTTGTATGAGAAAATGGTAGTCTCGTTATCTGGTGATCTTAAGACTATCCCTGCACTCGAGCCTGTGCTTGAGTGCACACCATCAAAATATAGGCCCTAAGATCCTTCCCTCTTTTCCTCATCAAGGAAAAGGGAGTTTTCCAAAATGAAGGTGCAGTCAATTCCTTCCAGAACCTGATGGGTTATGTTTATGTGATCCACACCATCTTCGATTTTGGTCCTATTTGGGGAAAAAAACTTTTTCTCAACTTTAATGACATCAACTTCTATTTCTTTATGAACTTTTGTCAAGAATTTTTGAACATGTTGAAAAAAATCTTCTTCAACTTGTTTTGCAGTTTGTCTCCTCTCAACCTCCAAGATCTCACCTTTTAGGCTAGGTGTACTTCTTTATGTTACCTCTTTTTCTTGTCTCAGTAGGCTTATCATGAGATGAAATTCCCTTTTAGCTTCCTTATCCTCTTCCCCTTGCAGGTAATTTTTGATATCGAGGGGAAAATTTGGTGAGACAAGGTCATCAATCTGATTGATCTAAAAGGTTTCTTCAAGACATTATTCCTCTTGTATAATAGAGGATGTCATGTTGTCTTCTATCTCACACACTCTTTCTTGAGCTTTAAACAAAGTTGTAGGGCACTTCCCAATAAAACCCCATATGGGTATTTCATGGTTGATATGTTAGAATTGAGAATAGTATCCTAAGAAGGTTTTAAGTCTTGAGGGAAAATCCTTACAAGGGTGTTGAATCTATCGTTGAAATCCCTTATACTTTCCCCTGAATTTCTCTTGTTGTTTTAGAGTTAATCATAAAGGGATTGGTAGTCTTTGTTCTTTTCAAATATTTCGGTAAATATTTTTTGAAAGAGGTCCCAATTCGTGATTGTTCTTGGGAGAGTACTATCATACTACTCCTTGGATTTTTTGACAAAAGTGTAAGAGAAGAGTCTCATTAGGACATATTCATGCTGGTCGTAGGGTTCTAGAGCACAGAGGAAGAAATACAAGTGATCTTCAGTCGTAATAAGATCTTCTCCTGAAATGATGGGGAGCCAATATTTGAAATCCTTTGGGAGTTTGTGAGGATATCCATGTATCTTTTTCATGTCCAAAGGTTTGAATGCATTTGCTGCCCATGTTTTCCATGTAGCACTTGGTGAGGTGAGCACAGGTGAGAGTGGAGGTGTGGAGGTAGCAGGTGAGGATGGAGGGCTAGGATAATTAGATGGACAATCATGAGAAGTGGGAGACGACGGAGGACTAGACACTTTGGATGAGGCCTTATAGCCTTTGGAATTTTTTGTGGGGTTGGATTATGCTTCTTTCGTCCCATGGTGGAGTCACCAAAAAGGCTTCAGGCACAAGCTTATTGAAAGAAATAAATATCCTTTGGATGGATTTGCCAGGAAAACTAGGGTAAAGACTTTGGGATAGCTTGCCAAAGTGATGTTAGGATTCGTAAAAGGATTCAAAATCCTTCTCGACAACGACGCCAAAATGTTATCACACAATTTGTAGGTTTGGCAAAGCCTGACCCAACCACTGAAATGGAAACAACTAAGAGAGAACCTACCCACTATCACCTTAGGTAGGTGTTCTTGTCACTTTAGAGGTGAGATATAAGTCACCTCAAGGGGGGAATCCCATTAACCTTAGGGGGGATTGAGATGAAAAATGAGATGTATGGATGGATGCCCCTAAAGGTCAATTCTAAATGGTAGGGGGAACTTGGAAAAGAGTCTAGGGAAAGGTTTATGGTTTCCAATGCTTTGAGTGATCTTGATGAGAGAAGAATATCTTCACGAGACACAAGGAAAACCAAGTATATGATATAATATGTTAGACGAAAAATCAAGTTACGCTTTCTATCCCTAATTGTAGAAATAATTAGTGATATCAAAGACGAACATAAGTTTCCCAAGCTGGCTAGGGAAAAATACTTGTGCGCTAAGAGTGTACCGGGAACAAGAGTGATATTGTTGGAAACACATATGTGGGCAACATGTCTCGAGAAGTCGAGAATACTGAACTTGTTGGAGGTTCCACACTTTAGACATAGCCTGGAAATCAATTCTTGTTTGAATTTACTACTCATCTACGTCCATGGGGGGACACTGTGGCTTGACCCTCCAGTGTCAATTGATACTGTGTTGATTGTGTGAATAACAAGGATCCCAAAATCATGAGAGGATCTAACCTTTTTGTTCAAAAAGGTAGGGAAAGAGAGCCTTATCTGAATCAATGAAGGATAAATTTCACACCTTCAGGGTGAAAAGGGGATTTGATGTCGCGGACATCAATGATAGCAGTGTTCAGTTTGCAACATTGGTGTTGTCTTGCAAATTGTTGCGCAAGTGTCGGTTGTAATGATCGAAACCACAAAGAAATGCTCAGAAGGGGTCCAAATGAACCGTGCCACCTTCTTGGTGAATTAATTTTTGAGAGATTGTATTGAGGCCCGGGAGAGGGTACAAAATTTCATTATGCATGGATTTTGATTTTGATTTTGATTGCACTAGTAGGATGGCATGAAGATAGATATTACCAGCGTACGGGGACATATAATAGAAGGAGTATGGCCTAGTGGTATGCGAAATTATGTCATACACTGAACAAAAGGAGGAAACAGGACAATAATCTCACATTCTTTTTATACTTTGATTATATCAGGTATCTAATAAAACATACACCGCGCATCTCATCTAAGACAGTGGAAATCTATAAAGATATTGCATGATTTAAAGTAGGAATCCACCACATGTACATGCAAGCAAGGAAGGACCCTGCATGCCAGTGGCTTCCATCCAAGTATAGGTTGAAAATAAAAGATGTATGATTGATTGTGAATGATTGGGAATATGGGTGGAAAAATATAGTAGAGAAAACATGACACCCGAAATATGAAGAAGAACATGATAAGAGTGGTGGAGGACCGAATGAGGGGTAGAGAAATGAATGAAAAAATGGTGCAGGAGATATGCGTGGGCCATAAAAAAAAAGGCAGAGAAGATGGTCCCCATGACAAGAGTCAAACATAAAGATAAAGGGAAGGAGCTAGTATGAGGTGCACACAAGAATACTAAAGCACAAAAGGTACCCCCAGTCTACACTTTGACCAATGACGACATGGACCGCATCGACTACCAAGTACATGATGTTGCGGAGGAAGTCATCTAGGAAGTGATAAGGAAACATGACGAGTAGCACCAAACAATGCAGGAGCAGTTGATAACACTACAACAACTCTTGGAAATAGCCAACATAACAAAAGAGCACAGGTCAGAGGGGGGAAAGTCCACAATTCCAGTGGAGAAAGCATAGACTACTCATCCGATCATAGCCAAGCTAGGATTTGGGCACAAAAAAATACAAATTGAGACAGATGCAGTTGAGTTCGCAAAGGAAGAATTGCAAGAACATGTGAAGGCAATCAATTATATGAACATTGTGGTGTCACAGATGCCAACAAACATATTACAAATCCTACAAATTGGCATGTTGCATGAGATTAGGATCTGAGAAGAGGAAGCACACTAGGAACTGACCAAAGTACATGATGAAAAGGCTCAATTGCAACAACAATATGAAACTATTATACAACAAAAGAGTACAGTGGAAGGGAAAGTGGAATAATTAAAGAAGGAATAGAATGCGGTCGAGTAAAGGGATAGGAAAGCGTTAAAGGAAAAGGACAAAGTCGAGAGCATGGAACAAAAGACACAAGAGACCGTCCAAAATTTGTACAAGGAATTTCCATAAATGTCAATAGTAGTTGAGTCTACTATGGAAGAATAAGTATTGAATATTGGAAAAGTAATCAAGGGATTCCGATCAAATATTGAGGACCTACAGTTGAAAATTATGCCAAGAACGCCACTAAAAGTGTGAGAAGGAAGAGAAAGTACGTCGATGACAACAATCACCAACATTAAGAAGATAAAAGAAGACTGCACAAAACTCTACGAGGAGAGTGCAAAAATATAGATAGACTGGGTGGAAGATCCAGAGATGAAGGTTGTGGAGGCCAAATTAAGAGAAGCACAGGAAAAAGCCTAGCAAGATTCAGAGAGAATCAACACATTTCCACCATTTGAACGTATAACAACAATTTTGGCATAGAGGTAGTCATACGTGGAAGTGGAACAGATGAGGGATCAACAAAAGATCCTTTAGAAGAATTTAGGACCGATGCAGGAAGAAACAATAAGAGTGATAGGTGAATTGACCAGTGCACATGGCAAGGTGAAACAAGCAACCCATGAAGCAAAAGAAAACCTGATAGCCTTGACTGCACAGGGGGTCGAAGAGATTGTGGAAATAGAGAAAGCAATAATAAAGGAAGTTTCAATAGTTAAGGAATCCTCCCAAAATTTCATCTAAGAGAGGATAAGTGCAAAAAATGCCTAAGTGGCTTGGGACAAGCCACAAGTAAGTGTTGGGGGGATATTGGAAACAAAATTTTGGATAAAATTTTGATAAAAATCCCGAGTATAGAAGATGTGTGAAGAAGAAGAAGGAAGACTAGGGAGTGCACAAATTAGGTGCATCTAGAAGTACAATGCACGTAAAAAGGAATAAAGTAGAGAATACATCAGAAATAAGAATAAAGCAGAGAATAAAGAAAGAGAAGAAAGTGGGTGGAAAGGAAGGATGACATTGCAACATGCTAAAGATATAAGGATGCGTGAAATAAAGAAGAACAACAATCATAGTACAATAGCAACATGTAGACAAAAAATTAGGTGAAAGCATCCTGAAAAAAAACTTAACTTGAGTCATCATGTATTACAATAGGGTTTTGGGATGAACAAAGTAGGGTTTTAAGCCCTATAATGTATGAATAAATATGTAATGGGTTGGGAGAATAGGGGTTCCTCTAAGTGGTTATTCTCGAGCAATATTGTGGATTCTGTTCCAATCTGTTGAGAGTGTTGGACATATTTTCATTGATGTCAACAATCGATGTCATTGTGATGTGATAAGTTGTTATGATGAATTGTCATTGATGTCAACAATATGACAAGTATGAAGAGTTTATATAAAATAAGTATATGTAGAAATTATGTCAAACAATTAGCAGAGAATGAAAATGTCAAACAATATGTAGAGATTCAATCTCAGAAGCAAGGACATTAATCGAAGCTCATAAAGGAAAGCACATTGTATAAATTCCATCAGGATCGAAATTCCCACAGGAAAACTCCAAAATATTCAAGGAAGAATCATGTTCTTTGAGATAGTTTTCAGGAGTAGTCGTGCAAAAAACATAACGTGAGGTGCAAAGGAATATACCTAAATATTAGAAGAGGCAATGTATTATATTGCCTGATATTAGAGCATGCAAAGATCCTTGGTTCATTTGCAAACCAAGTATAAACCCAAAATCTTAGAAGAGATGATGCACAAGAGCTACCCATTATCATTTCAGGAGTTATATTGGATGCTAGATCAAGGAGAGGATTCATAAGATCCAGAAACAATCAAAATCACGACAACTGTTGGATCGTGTTAGGATGATCGGGTCGAAGGAGGACATGTGCCACATCAAGAGATTCACATCAACAAACGATGTTAGCAATGACACATGGCACAATTAGATGGTGACAAGTGTCTTGGTTCATTTGGAAATTTAGGTTATGTAAGTCACAAATCTAGGTGACACATGGAACCAACTTAGTAAGTGGCAATTCAACAGTGACGAAAGCAAGTTATGTCACTTTGGGAGTTTGTCCTTAAGAGGAAACCAACAAATACCTGAAGCGCTGAAGCCTCGAAGTAACAACAATTGTTGATCTGAAGCAAAACATGGGAACTGTCAGATCAGGAGATGGTCAACTTCAACGCTGACCACTTCAAAGGAAAAGGGTTGAGAACATGTAAATTCACCTGAAGGCCAAAGTTTCTAAGTCATGAAGTTATGACATAAGGAACACACATTTAGATCCCATGTCATCATAGTCCACGTCGTCAAGGACACATGGCCCAATTAGATGGTGACAAGTGTCAAGGTCTAGTTGACACTTTAGGTATAAGAAAGTCACAAATCTAGGTGACAAGTGGTAGCCACTCAGCCAGTGCCATGCCAACAGTGACATTAGAAAGCTACGTCACTCGAGGAGTAAGTCCTTCAGGGATAACGAGTTTCTACTACCAACAAACACACGAAGCACCAAAGGTCGAAGTTAATGATAGCCATTGATCTAAGATCCTCAAGAATCTTTCTTAGTCATTGGATCGAGTATAGTGGAAGGATAGCATAAGGTATACCAACAATTGACAACACATTGTCATAATAACCTTATGACTTATTTGGTAGGTAAGTACTCCAGAAGGTTAAATAATTGTAGAGGTTGGAAGTCCTGAAGGATGAAGTCCCTAAGTAATGATAGTCGTCCATATTAATGTGCAATTATAATGTGACCATCGATAAACAATTAAGTACTCTCTTGGTTTAGCACTTAGACACCACCCTCGGTCACAGGTCACGGTCATATGAAAACTGGTGATGAGATAAAGGGCCAACTGGGTTAACACCTGGTCACGGTATATGGTCACTCGGTGAAATGAAGTCCCTATGGGATAAAACATAAAAAACCTTGCACCTTATGTATCTAGTTGTTGGTTACATCAGTTTGGTCATATGAAAAAAAAGGGGAGTCACAAGCTAAGCACCTGTCAATTCCATGTATAGGAAAATGCACCAAATAGTGAAGTAATAATTTGATTCAGATCTATTGAGAACCGAGGATGCAACGAAAGTGTGGGATTGAAATAACAAAGTCAATCCATGACTATTATCAACTCTTAAAGGTTGATCAACATATATATGATGACAAATTATCCCTGTCATGATATTATATGAATAATAATGAAGGAAGTGCAAATGGATATTAAGTCTGTAGTAATGATCCCATGATCATTTGAAAATAATGGATTGAAGGGAGCACTTGTTTGCAATAATTAGTGATGGGTTAAAATGTTGAAACAATTTACAAAAGATTTGAAGTCTTTAACAAACTAATAATAATAATAATAATAATAATAATAATAATAATAATAATAATAATAGAAGTTATTATTATTAAAATGAATGAAAGGGTGCAATGATTCATTGTCAAAAGACACAATCATTCAAGTTCACACCAATTGGAATATTATATAAACAAATAATTATGGTGAACAAAGATGGAGTTGAATTTGTTGAAGTATATATATTTATATATAATGAATTGAATGAAGGTTCATTCTATCAGGTTGGTGCCTATTTACAAGCTGGGTCTTGTATGAGGATTGGATTCCTGACATCTCAGTTGGATCTGAGATCAACAAGATGGGACTTGTTATGAGGGTTGGATTCCTCATTTCTTAGTTGGACATGAGAACTAAAAGTTGGGTCTTGTAACAGAAAGGTGGGTCTCCCATAAGATGGGTCTTGTATGAATATTGGATTCCTCGACATCTCAGTTGGATCTGAGATCAACAGTTTGGGTCTTGTTATGAGGGTTGATTCCTCATTTCTGTGTTGACATGAGAAATAAAAGTTGGGTCTTGTAACAGAAAGGTGGGTCTCCCATAATTGTTTGAATATGAATATTGATCTTATGTATTAATTCAAGTTAAATAAATAAATAAAATATTTATTCTTTTATATATTGGCTGAGAAATTTAGCCAAATACATGTTGTTCAATTAATTCTATGTAAAAAGTGAAAATTGTCCAAAAGTTTTGTGACACTCAATTCACCCCCTTCTCAGTGTCAAGTTTACATTTCAAAAATTGGTATAAGAGTGGGCCTTCACTACAAACATTAAAAATCGGAAGGTAGATTATGAAGGTCGGATGGAAAATTGCTATTCCTACAGAAAGAGCTCCCTTGTTTGATGGAACATATTATTCATCATGAAGGAAAATATGAAAGATATTTGAAGTCAAGAGAATTTGGAGTTTGGGATTCGATAGTAACAAAGCCCTAGAACTTAATTACTTCAAAGAGAAAAACCAAAATGCAAAGGAAGCAAGGAGAAACAATTCAAGAGGCCTTAAGAGAAATCCAGGATGGATTGTCATACTAAGTCAAATAAAATATGAGGCACTACAAATACGCTAAAGAATTATGGATCCAACTAGAAAATTGTTATCATAATGAAGCACAAGAAGAAGAGAAATCCTATCAAAGTAAGGAACAAGACTTAGATAAAGAGGATTCTCGTCATAATAAAAGAACAAAACTCAAGAAGATAATTATTATCCAAATAAGGAACAAGATAAAGAAAAGGATAATTCCAATCAGATTTAAGAACAAAATATAGAGAAAGATATTTCTAATCAAAATGAAATGCATGATTTGATGCAAACCCCAATCATCAACAATGAAGACTACTACATCAAGGAATTGAGGCATACCCTAGTAGTCTAAGAAAAAATACTTAATCTTAAGACTAATGTTACAGTTGCAATAGAAGATATTTGCATGGAACCCACAAATTATATACATATTAAAGTTCCCGTGGAGGATATTGACAATTTTGATTACACAACTATGCACTCTAGAAGAGTTGGAGAAACTTCAACAAAAAAATATGTTTCTACTACAACAATTAGATCAATCTAACCATGAAGAGCATGAGAAAACATTCAAATTAGAAAATAAAGAAGAAGAGAGCAAAAGATTGAAAACTAAAGTTTTGATCTAACACAATATGGAAGAATCTGAAGATATATGACAAAACTATTAAACGCAAAGAAGTCTTGGATGAGACAAAATAAATAGTCATCAATTTAAAGACTTTACTTGAATATGATAAGGAAATGGAAGAAGCCTTGAATATCTCGGGCCGACCTTCAAAAGGAAGAGACATGTCACATGTTGAAACCAGAAATAGTCAATCTCAAAAGATGATTGAAAATAAAAATAAATCATTAAATCTTTTGCATTGTGGTCAATCCATCCCGTGATAAGCTTTGGAACAAATTAAATATTGGTTGGATGAAACTGGTCTTGATATAATAAAAAGAAGACAATGACAAGTGGGGCACCATTTACAAAACTAAGAAAGGACTATCGTTCTAAAAAAGAAAAGGTGCAATTACAAAGAAATTACAATTCATGAACTTTGTTATGGAAGGAATCTATAGAAGTAAAATGAAAGAAGAAAATCAAAAACACGTGATCTCTCAAGCCAAACTAAATTCAAGAATGGAAATACCCCTTCAATGACTATTTATTTTCTTGTCATAATGTTAATAAAGCAATGGATGCAAGAAACTAGAGAAAGGATAAACAAGAAAATCCAAAAACTCACTTAGATGTTGGAGATGCAATTTTTTGGGCACACAAATGTACCCCTTTGTCATACAATGAGATGATACAACTATGATAAATTTGGGCATAAATCCCAAAGATATAGGAGTTCAAAAATTCAATATTTAAATAAGTGATTCAAGTAAGGGAGAAAACCTAATAAAATTTGGAAGAATAAAGGAAATGACAAATCTCCAAAAAAACACAATTAGAAAGAAAAGGTCCCAAAAAGAAAAAAATCTCATAGGAAACATATGGAGAAGAAAAAATCTGAAGGAGCAGCAAGAAATATGATCTTGCACCCAAAATGAATAACTAATAACAAGAAAATGATGGTGAAGTTCCTAATAACGAATGTGAAATTCAATATGAAATAGATCAAGCTCAAGAAAGGAAGTCCCTATAGGAGAATATGACACAATCCTGTTGATTTCATAATCCTTTAGCTAAAGAAAGAAAAATCATTGATAGAGGGATTTGTAGAATACAAGAAGGAGAAATGGACAAAGGAGAGCATTGCCTTGGGGGGAGTTTAACCTTAGAGGGAGCAATAAAAGATCCTTTTTGTCATTTTTGTAAAACAAAGTAAAGAGAAAAAGTATCCGAGAGATTCAAGAGTTATCAATCAACAAATATCAATTGATAAAAACATTGGTATCGATCAATATTGTATCAATTCCTCAATTGATATTCTCAGAATATCAAAGAAAAAAGAATAAGAAGAAGATTAAGAAATATCAAGAAGAGTCATAATCTTTCCTATTTGACAAAGGAAAGATAGTAAAAACTTAGGGGGGAGTGTTTTGGTTATCAAATAAGAAAATAATTATATTATATTTAAAAAGACTTCATCATTACAAAATTGGAATCACTACAAATTGGTATAAAAGATTACATATTTGTCAAGCATAGATATTCCAATGGATTGAGATAAACAATTAGTAAATTGATAGGGGAAGAGACCTTGTCAGAAGAACTACCCTTTAGAAACAAAGGGGGAGAGCAACAGAGGTAGAGAGAGAAGATTGCAGAGTTTACCCAAGTTCATATTTGGTCAACAACATGTAGACAGATAGAGGTTCATCTCAAAACTTTGCCATTGATGTCAAAGGGGAGTAACTTCAGAGGAAGAGAAGCGTCATCACAGAGGGAGTTCTTGTGTGAAGTTGGTATGTTTTCACCAATGACAAAAGGGGGAGATTGTTGGAGATATTTTCATTGATGAGTTGTCATTGATTTCAAAGCTCCATGTCATTGTGATGTGATAAGTTCTTATGATGAATTGTCAATGATGTCAACAGTATAACAATTATGCAGAGAAGTTTATTTAAATAAGTAATGATGAAAATTATATCAAAACAATTAGCAGAGAATGAAAATGTCAAACAATATGAAGAGATTCAAGCTTAGAAGGAAGGACATTAATCAAAACTCATAAGGCACATTGCGTAGTTCCATGATTGAAATCCCCATAGGAAAAATCCAAAATATTCAAGAAAGAATCATGTTTGTTGAGATAATTTTCGTGGAGAAGTTGTGCATAAAAACATAGCTGCAGAGGTGCGAGGAATCTACCTAAATCTCGCTGTGAGAGGAGGTATTATATTGCATGGGATCGAAAGATGCGATCCTCTGATTTTGGAAACCAAGTATAAACCCAACATCTTAGAATAGATGATGCACAAGAGCCGTCCGTTATCATTTCGGGAGTTATATTGGCCATTAGATCAAGGAGAGGATTCACGAGATCCCAAAACAACAAAAATATTGAACATTGTTGGATTGTGTTAGTATGATCACGTCGAAGGAGTACATGTGCCACATCAAGATTCACGGGCTATAAAAACCATGCCCAAGAATGACATGTGGTGCAATCCGATGGTGACAAGTGTCTTGGTCCAATTGGATATTTAGGTTACCGTAAGTCACAATTCAGGGTGACACATGGCAACAACTCGACAAGTGCTGAGTCAACAATGATGTCAACAAGTTATGTCACCTTTGGTGTTTATCCCCTGAGGAAACCAACAACCACCCAAAGTGCCAAAATTGGAATAACGACAACCGCTGATCCGGCGTAACATGGGAAACCGGCCATCAAGATGATGGTCAACTTCAATGCTGACTTCTTCGACGAAAAAGGGTTGAGAACATGTAAATTCAACTGGCCAGTCGGTTCCGGCCACCTAGTATGACATGTGGCACACACATTGAGAGCCCATAAAGTCA
The DNA here is from genome assembly GCA_010110895.2 of Picea sitchensis. Lineage (NCBI taxonomy): Eukaryota > Viridiplantae > Streptophyta > Pinopsida > Pinales > Pinaceae > Picea > Picea sitchensis. The sequence goes on along the minus strand of SNQJ01S0152389.1, from coordinate 9,674 downwards.
TCACAAAATTCACCGACAAGGAGACGCGGGTCTAATCATATGGTGACAAGTGTCAAGGTCTAGCTGGAACTTTAGGTATAATGAAAGTCACAAATCTAGGTGACACATGGCATCCACTTAGCTAGTTCCATGTCGAATGACATCAACAAGCTACGCCACCGAGGTCCTCGGGATATCCGCCACTACCAAAGAAACACAATCTAAGCACCATATCGGGTTAATGATGGTTGTTGATCTAAGATCCCCAAGAATATTTCTTGGCAATTGATCGAAAATGAGGGAAGGATAGCCAAGGTATGTACCAAAAACTCATGCCAGTCGGCTATCATATCCTTAAGGACTTATTCCTAGAGGGGTAAGTACTCTAGAAGGTTGAATGATTGCGTAGGTTGGAAGTCCCTGGGCGATGAAGTCTTGAAGTAATGATAGTCATCCATATCAACGTGCAATTATAACATGATCGCCGATAAGCAATTAAGTACTCACTTGGTTTAGCACTTAGACACCACCCTCAGTCATAGGTCAAGGTCATATGAAAAGTGGTGATGTGATAAAGGGCCAATCCAGGGTTAACACCTGGTCACGGAATATGGTCACTTGGTGAAATGAAGTCCCTATGGGATAAAACATAACAAACCCTACACCTTATGTGTCTAGTTGTTGGTTACATTAGTTTGGTCATATGAAAAACAAAGGAGAGTCACAAGCTAAGAACCTGTCAATTCTGGGTACATGAAAAATGCACTAGATAGCGAAGTAATAACTTGATTCAAATCTATTGAGAACTGAGGATGCAGTGAAAGTGTGGGATCGAAATAACGAAGTCTATCCATGACTGTGATCGACTCTTAAATGTTGATCAACATATATATGATGACTAATTAGCCCCTGTGATGGTATTATATGAATAATAATGAAGTAAGTGCAAACAAATATTAAGTCTATAGTAATGATCCCACAGTCATTTGAAAATAATGGTTTGAGGGAAGCACCTATTTGCAATAATTAGTGATGGGTTAAAATGACGAAACAATTTACAAAGGATTTGAAGTCTTTAACAAACTACTACTACTACTATTACTAATACTACTAATAATAATATAAGTTATTATTATTAAAATGAATGAAAGGGTGTAATGATTCATTGTCAAAAGACAAAATCATTCAAGTTCACACCAATTGGAAGATTATATAAATAAATAAGTATGGTGAACAAAGATGGAGTTGAATTTGTTGAATATATATATATATATATATATATATATATATATATATATATATATATATATATATATATATATATATATAATGGATTGAATGAAGGTTCATTCTATCTGGTTGGTGCCTATTTACAAGTCAGGTCTTGTATGGGGATTGGATTCCTAACATCTCACACTGAGATCAACAAGCTCGGACTTGTTATGAGGGTTGGATTCCTCATTTCAGCTTGGATATGAGAACTACAAGTTGGGTATTGTAACATAGAGATGGGTCTCTCATAATTGTTTGAATATGATGATTTATCTTATGTATTAATTCAAGTTAAATAAATAAATAAAATATTTATTCTTTTATATATTGGTTGAAGAAGTTGAAATAAATATATGTCGCTTCAATTACTTTATGAAAAGTGGAAAATTGTCCAAAGTTTTTGTGACATTGATTCACCCACCCCTCGTCAGTACATTTCAATAGAGGGATGTTAGTAAGAAGGTTGATAGGATAGGATGAGAAGGAGAGAATCTATGTCTGAATGATAAGGAGATGATGCACAATACACACACACACACACACACACACACACACACACACACACGAGAGAGAGAGAGAGAGAGAGAGAGAGAGAGAGAGAGAGAGAGACTTCACCAATAGTTTAGGATAGAGAGAGGAATATAACCATAACTATACTCATAAGCATAGTGCACAAACCTAAGGAAATTATCAAACACATAATAAATAATCCAACCATTGTGGATGTAGTACAAAGTTGGGTGAACCATGCTAACTCCTGTGTTGAATGTACAGTGATTGTTCATGGTTTTATGTTGTAATATGGAATATAATGGTAATATGAATCTGAACTCACTAAGTAGCCCATGAAGGATAAATATAGATTTATGCACACAAAACTAATAATTAAAAATGAATAGAATGGTCACCTCCATTCTCTCACCACATCAGAGGAAACCAAGTTCCTATAATCCCACACTCTACCCACTTCATATGTGCATGCATCGAAAGGGCCGCTTTTGAAGGGCTTTGGCTGTAAGGATTACTCAACCTATGGTATTACAACCACACACAACTCCAACAAAAAATCTATCCCACTTCTGCTCCAGAATCACAATGGTTGAAGTAGTCCCATAGGATGTGTAAAATATGATTTGTTCTATTATAAAATCATGCACTCCCTCACATGATGGAGTACATACTCCTAGAGACCCTTCCATGGGAATCCCTCCTCACCCTTTGTGGTCTTCTTCAAATAACCTTGGTGCCCTTCCACCGGCGTGTCTTATAATTCCCTCAAAATCTTGTCCTTGATTTTGGACTTAGGGACAATATAGATGTCATCCACTCACTGAGACTGGCTATCCCCGATACTTCCCTCCATCAACTCTACAAGAAAGGTGTTCTTGAGTATTCCACCAAAATCCAATCTATTGAAATATCTGACTAGAGAAAGTTGTAGGTCTTCCGAAGAAGGAATCAACAACTATGCTATTCTTCCCTTTACATACTCAATGTTAAAATCATATGCATGCACCTTACACACCCATTTATGTTGCCTCTCGTTCATATCTCAAGATGATATGGTTCATCTTGACGACAAAGCATCCTCTTATCGTGCATCAGTTTGAACTTGGCTAATGCATGCATGATGGCCAAATATCCTTATCATAGATCAGATAGATATTCTCTGTATTTCTTATATTTCTTCTCTCAAAATCTATCAGGTGTTGGTTCTACATCAATACTACACCTATCCCATCACCGTATGTGTCACACTCCAAGACAAAATGTTGTGTGAAATATGGGAGTGCTAATACTCATAAAGTGCTCATCATCCTCTTCATTATGTCGAATGATACTTGTGCATCCTCTAACCATCATAATACCTCTTTCTTGGTGATGTATATCAATGGCACAACCAATTGTGAAAATATTTTCACAAAGCACCTATAATAACCCATATCCTGAAGAATCCTTGCATATATGTGAGTGATATGGGGTGGGTCGATCTAATATTATCCGTATTCTCCTGATGCACCTTACTCCCTCAACACCAATCGTGTGCCCCAGATAGAGGGTTTATTTCAACCCAATCTTGCACTTTTCCTCCTTTGAAAAGTGAATGATCCCTCCAATAGGAGAATATCGCCCACGGTTTCCATATATGTTCCTCCCATGTCCAACTATAGATCAAAAGATTGTCAAAGAACACTAGTAATAATTTCCTCAATTGCTTGTTTAATATATGGTTCATGCACGACTAAAAGGTATCCTCGTGCATTAGTCAACCCAAGGGCATGACTAGAAACTCATAGTGCCCATAGTGACACCGAATGATATTTTCTCTTATGGATATCCTCCTCCCTAACCCGAATATGGTGGTACCTTGATCAGATCAACCTTTGAGAAATATAATTTCCCCATGTAGCTCATCTATCATCTCATCAATATTGGGTATTGCATCAGCTTTAATGGTATTCTTTGTTCATTTCCTTGTAGTCTATGCACATCCTTATAGTTCCATATTTCTTCTTTACTGGTACAATTTACGGAGCAAAATGACTAGAAATAGGCCTGATATGTCCCATATCTAGTAATTCCTTTATGTCCTTCTCTACTGCCCTAAAACTCTTCTGCATTCCCTAGAGGGTGGTGATCATAGGCTTTGAACCCTATTCTATCTCAATGACATGCTCAAATCCCTTTTCAGGTTCTAGTAGCAATGATTCATATAGTCTTTCATGCTTTCCAAGCACTGGATATTTGCAATGTTAGTGATCCCATGATGGTTTCTCCATGGTGATCAAGCACCTCAAGCAGTAAGCCACATCCCTATTTCTAAAAAGGTCCTCCATGTGTTGGTTAGACATGATCCTGAGGGAACCTAATGACATACCTCTTAGGATAACTCATTTTCCACCCTTGTCCTAGAAATCCATCCTCATGTATCGATAATTCATGAAGATATCTACCAATGAGTACAACCAATGAACTCCTAGAACCACATGAGTATCTATTAAATCCACGATGTAAAATTCATTGATCAATGTGTAGTTTCACAAGGTTACTTCTAGTCCCATAATACTATGAGTACACATCATGTTGTACTCATATGCTACTACCACATTGAATCCCATGATATCCTCCATAGGGATTTGTCTCCTAGTGACAAATGAAACATCAATGAAGTTGTGGTATCCCCACCATCAATCAATGTTGTAAACATTTTTTCCTATACAATGCCTCTCACCCTAAAGGTGTAGTATTTAGGGACACCTGATAGTGTGGAAATTGTCACTCCCTTGGGACTATCCTACAATGGTGCCCCATTTGTAGCATCGTGGGTGTGATGGTTCCCCTTATTCCCTTTTCCCATACATAGATGACCTGGTTCCCACAACTCCTTGCAACTTTAACGAATCTTCCTCCTCCTTAGTTCTCTCCGAGTCTCCTCATCCAACCTATCCTCATCCATGTCTTCTGGGAGGTTTTGACACTTGACCCTTCTATGGGATAAATATTTTCCCTGTCTCTTTGGGGACCCACCACCATATCTCGGGTGTTCATGTAGTGTGTTTGGCCCGAAATCATTCACCCAACCTCTTAAGAGATTGACCAATCCCTCCTTTAATAACATCACCAATATCTTCTCAGAAACATCAGTCACCATGATCACCATCCACTAGAACTATGTAACATAGGCCTCTGTAATTTGCCCACCAATCCAGCACTCCCCAAAGTGGGTCTCAGAGGTCCTCCCATCAACCTGTTCATCAACCTCTGGGTGAAATCCACGTATGATGTGATGCCGACGTGCCCTAATGTCAATAGCCCATGGTACCACCACTATGAGCTTCTCCATCCAAGTGTAACGTGGAAACTTGATTTCCTCCCTGCATTTGTCATCGGGTTAAGATGGAAATAAGTGTCCAACTTATGTACCCATGCTCGTGTTGTGCACTTGTCAGATCCATCAAAATATGGGATAGTCATATTCCTCAATTTGCACGAAGGATCAAAATTCTGTTGATTTTGTCTTTCCCTAGGTTTTTTTTCCACATCTTGAGGTTTCATTAGTCATTGTAATACATGGATTCCTAGGATCCTTCTTCCAACAACTAATACTCCTTAAAGTAGGAGTTCATTTTTTTTCTCCTTGTTGCTACGATGTTCCTATAGGCTACACCTCAAGGAATGGTGGAAATAATGGCCTGGGTACCTTTCTTCTACCTTCCTAGAAGACACTCTTTGTCAGAACATAGGTATTACTCCCTTAAGGAGTCCTACCACCTCTATGGATAGGCTCTGCATGGTTCCCATTGGTACCTACCTAGTTTTGGTTTTCTTGGTTGCCGTCTGGAAAAAGAATCGTGTCAGGAATTGTGTTAATTGTTGCTGCCCATTAGCTATGGATTCCAACAACTGTATGGTTCTATCTCTAGGATGGTCCCCCATAATTCCTTTTGCTTCTACTTCTTCTGATGATTCCGGTCCTATGTGGTTTGTTTCCCTCATCCTCTAGTTTTCTTTGGCATCAATGCCTCAATAAATCACTGCATCATTAAGATCACTAGCCTCGATACCACTGAATTCCCCAAACTAATTTGTGGGTTTATTATGTTTTTGTCCAAAATTGTTGAATCCTCAAATATATCAAACACATGGGGTTAATGTTGTTGTTAACCCATTACAAACAATTTTCTCATATAGGAATATCGAAAAACACATTGCATGCATCCATTACAAAAACATAGAGTATATAACCATACCATCTTATTATGGATGAAAAAAAAATACAATTATACCTAATGATTGTAATGGAAACTACAAAATACTCATGAACACACAAGACTAATGACTACAAGGAAGTTTAACAAATATACTAACTGAAACAAGACAAGGAAACCTAGAATGATGCCAATCTATGATGCTTCCTATGATGCTCTACTCCAGTAATTTATGCTCTACTAGTGGCCCTCCCCAGAATCCCTACAAATTGATCCAAATGGCTCTCTTAAACCTATCAGAGGTCCTCATGGGAAAATTGTTGGATGTCTAGTGGGGCCTCATGAGATGTCCATACTCAACCTACAGAGATGCCCTAAACCTTGGTTTATCAAAAAACCTCTCGAAACCTACAAATGTTTGTGCTTAGAATCATATGGAAAGTTTTATAAACCTCCCACGTACCTCAATAACTCTCCAAATGAATGAAAAATCCCAAGTGAATCTCCAATGGTATTCCTAGATGGACTCCCCTCTTGTACGACTAAAGTGGGTATTGCACCACCGCAACTAGACTATAGTAGTGGAAGGGTTTTTCTAAACCCTCTAATGACAAAATAATGGCTCCAAGATCACTCCAAAATGAGAGATCAAATCATAATTCCAGAGAGAAGGGTTACCCCTCTATTTATCCTTCCTCCCAACCTTCTATATCTTTCCCTTTTAACCAAATCAAACCCCTCACTCTTTATCTTCCCTCCACTCTCTATAAACATAGTTATTTGTTTAATTTCATGTCACTTTAGGATTTGTCATTACCTTTTAACCTAGTAACACCAAATAAACCTCCTGAATCCCTTTTCCATTGTTAACTATAGCTTCTACCCCTCATGGTAGAAGCTTACACTGCAACCCACCACCTGTACAGCAAAGCCATGTGGTGGGATCAATGTAAGCAAGCCAAGCACCATTATGAGAAAAGGATATCATGGAGGTAGTTCAAAGGATATTTCCAAGATAAACATTTGTTTGAGAATTATTATGAAAGGAATATGAAAGTGTTCTTTGAAATCAAGTTGGGAAGAATGAAAATGGATGAATATAAGAAGAGGTTATTTGAATTATTACATGTTGACTTACAAAGGATGAGAAGGTCAAATCCAAAGTTTTTTCTCTGGGTTACCCTCCCTCTATAGTGAAAAGATACAATATGGTAACTCAAAGACCTTTGAGGAAGCCATAAGGAGAGAAAACATCTTTATGAGCGTAGAAGAGGAAGGCTAATTTTCCAAAAAATATTTGAATGACAATATGAAAGGAAAAAGGATCAAAGGCATAATTTCTTTAAGCCACCATTTTTTAAGAACAACACCCAAGAAAATCAACAGACAATCAACCCAAAATGAGAACAAGACTACATATTCATTTGGGAAAAGGAGAAGGAAAATCAGACAACGTTGTGGATGTGAGGGAAATCACTTATATGGAATACCCTCACAAAGGAGAGAAATAATGAGGATTTTTCACAACATTCGGGAGGCTCAAACAATTGAAGACATGGGAGAACACATGCCAATTATTTATCACTTGGACAATAAGAAAGAATAATATCAATTCCCCCATGATTTTTTTTGTCCCCGCAGGTTTCGAACCGGTGACTTTAACATCACGGAGTGGCTTAACAACACACTCCGTCACCGACTGTCCTACACCTCGGGGACGAAGTGAAAGTTAATATTGATAACCAATCCATAACAACTTTAATTGATTCTGGAGCTCGCCATAGTTACATAAACTCTAATATTATTGAAATATTTCTCTTGGAAACGAGTAAGGATAAGATATATTGGTTACTTCAATTAGCCACATGGGCTAAGAGAAATATCAATGAGCTCGTTAAATATTGTCTGATAGACATGAATTGAATCAGTACAAAGGTATACATAAACATCATACCATTGGGTTCATGTGATTGTCTAATTTGCATGAATTAGTTGGAAAAACACCATGTTTTCCTAGAATGTTACAACAATACAATCACATGTCTTTATGAAGAAGGTAATGAAGGAAAGGTTCAAGGCATTCCAAGAGAGGTAGCTATTAGAGAAATTTCAGCTATGCAGTTGAGAAAGAGTTTCAAGAAGGGATGTCATATTTTTGGAGTCCACATGTAAGAGGCAACCAAAGATAAAGTGGAAATTATTGAAGACCATCTAATCTTAAGGGATTTTGAATATGTTTTTGAAGAAATCTTAGGACTACCACCAAACAAAGGCATTGATTTCTCTATTGATTTTTTTCCAAGAGTTGTCCCACTGTCTCCAAGACACCTTACACAGTGGGCACAACAAAGTTGAAGGAGTTGCAAATGCAACTTTAAGATTTTTTAAAGAAGGGGTATATACCTCCAAGTGTGTCACCTTGGGGTGCCCCAATTATTTTTGTGAATAAAAAATATGGAACCTTAATGCTATGTATTGATTTTAGACAACTAAATAATGTCACCATAAAGAACAAATATCCTTTTCCATGGATTGATGAATTCCACCTTGATCAGCTGAAAGGTGAAATAATATTTTCCAAGATTGAATTGAGATCAAGTTATCATCAATTGAGAATAAAGGAATAATACATCAACAAGACATCATTCAGGACAAGATACAAGAATTTTGAATTCATGGTAGTGCCATTTGGACTAACAAATGCCCCAACCTTTTTATGTGCCTGATGAATGGAGTGTTCATCGAATTCCTTGACAAGTTTGTAATTGTGTTCCTTGATGATATACTCCTCTACTCTAATACATAGGAGGAACATGAGAAACATTTAAGAATGGTGTTGCAAGTTTTAGGAGAGCATAAGTTGTATGCTAAGATAAATAAGTTCATATTTTATGAAAATAATATTCACTACTTTGGGAATATAATTTATGTAGAAGGGATAGTATTTGATCCTGTGAAGATAGAGGCCATTGGAGGATGGTAAACACCAAAGAATGTGATGGAGGTCAGATCATTCATGGGTCTTTCCAGTTATTATTGAAGATTCATAAAAGGATTCTCAAAGATTGCAAGCCCAATCAATTTTTTGCAAAAGAAGGGAGCGAAATTTGAATGGACTCCCAAATTTGAAGAAACGTTTTAGTAGTTGAAAGATATTTTGACAAGTGCGCCAGTCATGAAGATTGTAGATCCATATGAAGACTTTGTTGTGTGAAAAAATTCATGCAAAGAAGGGCTCAATGGAGTCATCACTTAAAAGGATCATGTGGTATATTATGAATCCTGAAAACTAAAAGAGCATGTTAAGGTCCTAACCCGCACATAGGTAGATCAATGTATTCGGATGTAATAAAGGTCAATATTAATAAGGCCTTTCAATAAAATAGAATAAGGCGGATGTAAGAAGACCTAATAGAAGATTTTTCTTCTAGAAGGATCTTCCTCTAGATGCTTCTTTTAATAGACATATTTAGTATAAATAAGGGTAGAGGGTATGAGAACCCTAGCTTGGAGATTATTGTAACAGAGCGCTGCTCGATTGGAGGTTGCCCCCTCGAAGAGGCCTGTGAACATTGCTTTCTGAATCAAAGTGCTATTTATATTTCTATTGTTATATCATTTCTGTGTATTGTGAATATTATGCTGGATATTTTACTATTATTCTGCCATTTCTAGCATTTTATTTCTGTTCTGCATATTTTATATATCTGGTAT
>SNQJ01S0152388.1:0-22925 GCA_010110895.2 Picea sitchensis | reverse complement strand
TAACTTCAACTCTATTAAAAAACACTTTTCAATATTTTTTTGGTTCACACCCCTTATCCCAATTTTTAGATCAAACTAATCCATTGACAGAAATAGCTCATGGGCGAAAATTGAGCCATTTAGGCCCTGGGGGCTTAACAGGGAGAACTGTTAGTTTTTGGACATGGGATATTCATCCCAGTTATTATGGGCGTATTTGTCCAATCGATACGTCCGAAGGAATGAATGCTGGACTTGTTGCATCATTATCTATTCATGCAAAGATTGGTCAGTGTGGTTATTTACAAAGTCCATTCTATAAGATCTCTGAGAGATCGAGAGAAGAACATATGGTTTATCTATTACTAGGAGAAGATGAGGATGAATACTATTGAATAGCTACGGGAAATTTTTTGGCGTTAAATCAACGGATTCAAGAGGAACAAATTACTCCAGCTCGATACCGACAAGAATTTATAGTTATTGCATGGGAACAAATCCATTTCAGAAGTATTTTTTCTTTCCAATATTTTTCTGTTGGAGTTTCCCTTATTCCTTTTCTCGAACATAATGATGTGAATCATGCTCTAATGGGTTCTAATATGCAGTGTCAAGCAATTCCACTTTTTGAACCCGAGAAGTGCATTGTCGGAACTAGGTTGGAAGGTCAAGCAGCTCTAGATTCAGGAAGTGTAGCTATAGCTACACAAGAGGGAAGGATCGAGTATATCGATGCTGTAAATATCACTTCATCGGTTAATGGAGACACTGTACGAACATAATTGGTTATATCGGTTAATGGAGACACTGTACGAACAGAATTATTATATCAACGTCTTCTAATACCAATACTTGCAGCCATCAAAACCCCAAGTTCGTCGAAGGGGAACAAAGAAGGACAAATTCTATGGACGGTGTATACGGTAGGGGAGAACTTTGGAAAAAAATGTTTTAGGTGAAATATATATGCCATGGGAAGGATACAATTTCGAAGACGCAATAATCATTAGTGAACGTCTGGTATAGAAGATATTTTATACCTCTTTTCCATATCAAGGTACAGGATTGAAATCTGTAAGACGAGCCAGGGTCCTGAAAGAATCATTAGAGAAATACCTCATTTAGATTCTCATTCACTTCGCCATTTGGACGAAAATGGTCTTGTAATGCTAGGATCTTGGATAGAAACAGGTGATGTTTTAGTAGGTAAATTAACGCCTCAAACAACAGAAGAATCTTTATGTGCCCCTGAAGGAAGATTATTACAAACCATATTTGGTATTGAGGTATCCACTATGAGAGAAAAATTGTCTCAGAACACCTATAGGTGGAAGAGGTCGAGCTATTGATGTGAGATGGATCAATAGAGTAAATGATTCCGGTGATAATGCGGAAAAAGTCCACGTATATATATCACAAAAACGTAAGATACAAGAGGGTGATAAAGTAGCTGGAAGGCATGGTAATAAAGCTATTATTTCAATAGTTTTGCCCAGACAAGATATGCTCTATTTGCAAAATGGAATAACAGTTGATATGGTATTGAATCCATTAGGGGTACCCTTCACGAATGAATGTAGGACAAATCTTTGAATGTTTGCCTGGTTTAGCAGGAAACTCGATGAACAAACATTATAGAATAACACCTTTGACGAAAGATACGAGCGAGAAGCTTTGAGAAAACTAGTGTTTCCTGAGCTTTATAAAGCTAGTGAGCAAACAGCTAATCCATGGGTATTCGAACCGGATCATCCTGAAAACATAGATTAATCGATGGAAGAACAGGAGATGTTTTGAACAACCTGTTACAATAAGAAAAGCTTATATGTCGAAATTGAGTCATCAAGCTGATGATAAAATACATGCACGTCCGAGTGGACCTTATGCACGGGTTACAAAACAACCTCTTAGAGGAAAATCCAACGAGGGGGGCAACGAATAGGAAAAATGGAAGTTTGGGATCTAGAAGGTTTAGGTATTGGCCCTCCAGTGATAATGGCACAAGTACTTCATTACGAGTTCTCAAATCTGACCATATTAGAATTCGTAATGAAGTACTTGGTGCCGTTATCACTGGAGGGCCAATACCCAAACCTGACACTGCTCCAGAATCTTTCCGATTGCTCATTCGAGAATTAAGATCTTTAGCTCTAGAATTGAATCATGCCATTATATCTGAGAAAGACTTTCAGATAGATAGAGAGGAAGTTTGATCACAATGAATCGAGATCTTTTATGATTGACCAGAATAAACATCAACAACTTGGAATTGGATTATTATTTCTCCTGAACAGATTTGTGCTTGGTCCGAAAAATTTTTACCTAATGGCGAGATAGTTGGACAGGTGACTAAACCCTATACCCTACATTATGAAACTAATAAACCAGAAAGAGATGGATCATTTGGTGAAAGAATCTTTGGACCTATCAAAAGTAGGGCTTGTTCTTGTATCTCTCCAGGATCGGAAATGAGAAGATAGACTCAAAATTTTGGTAATAATGTGGAGTTGAATTTGTTGATTCTCGAATTCGAAGATATCGAATGGGATACATTAACTGGCATGTCCGGTGGCTCATATATGGTATTTGAAACGTCTTCCTAGTTATATTATGAATCTATTAGCTAAAACTCAGAAAGAATTAGAAGGCCCAGTATACTTAGAGGATGTGTGACTTGATCAAAAGTTCCGATCATACAGATCCGCAATAAGGAACTGTCATCCTATTAAATCTCATTGGGATGCCTTTAGCTCTGACATATCCCTCCAGATATAGCAATGAAGCTCAGAATTATAAGCATCTTGAAGAGATGTTGAGAAAGAGGAATTAGTCCAGGGTTTAGATATACTGTATCAATTTGCTAATTGAAATTCGTGAAAAACACTTCTTTCATATAGTGGAATTCGAAAGTAATTCTCTTCATTTGGGTTATCCCTGAATAGAGGTATTTGGGACCAAAGATATGGTTATAGGAGTCTTTTCATCGCACATATGCTTCGATCATAGTATTGTAACCATCGAAGTAAAACAAGCAAGAACCTAAAGGATCAAATGGAACGAGATAAAGACAAGTAAACCCCTAATTGAAGGTCATTTCAAGAAGAAATGGATTGTCTGGAAGGAAGAGACTGTCTAATAATTCCATGGTCTATATTAGACCAGTAAAGGAATACTCAATTTCACCTGGAACTGGAGCAGAGAGTAGCGGTCTCTCTCTTCAGAGCGAAAAATAGTTGTATATACATATATATATATATATATACATATTTTTTTTAGTTACTTGAGCCGGATGAGGAAACTTTCATAACTGATCCTGAGGGGGGGAAATCTAGAAAAACCTATCCGAATCTTTTAATTGCTAGGCCCATAGCTAACAAAACAACTTTATTGAGATCACGGGGCACATTCAATTATGAGATTCAATCCTGAGATATTATTCTCATTACCTCTGCCTGTCTTCACACTTCTCGTTTCGGGGTTCTGGAACATTTCAAGAGTGAGAAATAGCTACTGGGGGAGAAGCTATAAGGGAACAACTCACTGTCTGGATCTTCAAATTATTATAGATCGTTCACATATGGAATGGAAGAACCTGGTGGAATTGAAATGGAATAGATTGGAGGAGGACAAGAATTCATCAGGATGGATGGGAGGATGAAACTATTCGAAGAAGAAAGGATTTTCGGTTGGACGTATGAAATTGGCTAAACATTTTCTCCGAACAAACATAGAACCAAAATGGATGGTCTTGCCTATTACCAGTTCTCTTCCTCCTGAACCGAGGCCAATAGTTCAATTAGGTGAAGGTGGAATTATTACCACGTCAGATCTAAATGAACTTTATCGAAGAGTGATCAATCGGAATAATACACTTACCAATTTATTAGCAAGAAGGGGATCCGAGCCATTTGTTATTTGTCAAAAAAATTGATCCAGGAAGCCGTAGATGACTTCTCGATAATTGCATCTGTGGACAACCAATGAGACAGTCATGATAGGCCTTAAAAATCGTTCTCAGATGTGATCGAAAGTAAAGAGGGAAGATCTCGTGAAAATTTACTAGGTTCTGTTGATTATTCAGGGTCGTTCTTAGAGCTATTGTGGTGGGTCCCTTTCTATCATTGTATCACTGTGGATTACCCTCAGAAATAGCATTAGAGCTTTTTCAAGCATTTGTAATTCGTAGTCTCATTTGACGACATATTGCTCCCAACCTATGAGCTGCTAAAAGTATGATTCGAAATAAGGGACCCATTGTATGGGAACTACTTCAAGAGGTTATGCAAGGAAATCACGTATTGTTGAATCGAGCACCTACCTGCACAGATTAGGAATACAAGAGTTTCAACCTATTTTAGAAGGATCGTGCCATTCAAGTCTCAGATCCATCGGTTTGTGAGTGATTTAATGCGGACTTCGATTTGAGATCAGATGTCATCCATGTACTTATCTCTGTGCTTAGATATAGCTCATATCATGTTTTCTGAGACAAATCTTTGTCTCCAGCTATCGGAGATCCTATTTCTATACCGACTCAGGATATGCTTCTGGACTTTATATATCACCTATTCGAAATAGTCAAGGCATTTGGGAATAGGTACCATCCATATCACCGGAAAAGAAAAGCTTTTCCTGTAAGAAACCTTCTTTTATAGTTATGATGATGTGCACAGAGCTTATCGACAGAAACGAATTGACTTATACAGCCCCCTTATGGCTCCGTGGGGAAGTGGATTTACGTATCATTACTCCAGTAAACCAAGAAGCCCTATCGAGGTTCAGTACGAATCTTGGGTACCTTCCACGAAATCCATGAACATTATCGAATAAGAAAAGGTAGAATGGGGAAATCCTTAATATATATATTTGAACAACTGTTGGTCGTACCTGTTTCAATCGAGAAATGGAAGAAGCCATATAAGGTTTTGCCCGTTCTGAACAACCAAAGAAATCACTACCAGCTCAGGATCTAATGTTATTGATCTTATGATCTTTTCATTAGTGCAGATATAGAGATCGAGGAAGCTTCCTTAACTGTTAAACCCATTGCTTAATCCCACTCATGAAAATATGGAGATTTTACCTTATGAAGGAACGAACTAGATTGCCCTTTGATAATTTGCCCTTTATAATAAAGTGATGGATAAAACTGCTATTAAAAAGCTTATTAGCAGATTAATAGATCACTTCGGAACGACATATACATCACATATCTTGAATCAACTAAAGACTTCAGGTTTTCAACAAGCCACTGATACAGCTATTTCATTAGAAATTGATGATCTTTTAACAACACATTCCAAAGAATGGCTCGTCCAAGATGCGGAGAAACAAGTTTCTGTTTCAGAGAAACAGAATCATTGTGGGAATGTACATGCAGAGGAAAAATTACGTCAATCGATTTAGATATGGTATGCTACAAGTGAACATTTGAGGAAAAGAAATGAATCCGATTTTTAGCATGACTGATCCCTTAAATTCAGTACATGTGATGTCTTTCTCAGGAGCTAGGGGAAGTACATCTCAGGTTCACCACAATTAGTAGGTATGAGGATTTAATGTCAGATCCTCAAGGACAAATCATTGATCTACTCATTCGAAGGAATTTACGCGAAGGGCCTCTTTAACGGAATATATTATTTCCTGTTATGGGGCTCATAAAGGAGTTGTGGATACTGCTGTACGAACAGCAGATGCTGATACCTCACACGTAGACTCGTTGAAGTGGTTCAACACATCGTAGTACGTAGAAAGATTGTGGCACTATCCAAGGTAATTTCGTAAGTCCCATTCGAGGTCGAGAGGGACAGAAATGAAATTTGTTGTAATGAACACAAATACTGATTGGCCGTGTACTAGCAGACGATGTATATATAAAAAGGAGATGCATTGCCACGCGCAATCAGGATATTGGGGTTGAACTTGCCAATCAATTAATAAACATTCGAACACAACCAATATATATACGGACCCCCTTTACTTGCAAGAGTAAATCCTGACGGTCAATTATGTTATGGTCAAGCATCACAATCACTTGATCGAATTAGGAGAAGCAATAGGTATTATTATAGGCCAATCCATTTGTGAACCAGGAACTCAACTAACACTAATGACTTTTCATACCGGGGGGGTATTTACTGGTGATATTGCAGAACATGTATGAGCCCCTTTCAATGGAAAGATTGAATTCAATGATAATTTGGTTTATCCTACACGTACATGTAATGGACATCCTGCTTATTCATGTCATAATAACTTATCCATCACTATTCATGGTCAGGATCAAGTAAAAACTTAACTATTCCACCACAAAGTTTACTTTTGGTTCAGAAATGATCAATATGTGGAATCGGAACAAATTATTGTCGAGGTTCATGCTAGAACATCTTCCTCAAGGAAAAAGTTCGCAAAAAATATATATTCTGACCTAGAAGGAGAAATGCACTGAGTATAGGATGAACATTACCATGCACCTGAATATGTACACGGTAATGTTCATCCTATACTCAAGACGGGTTATCTATGGATATTATCGGAGGTATATGGATCCGGTGTAGTACCCTTTCCATTTCATAAAAATCAGGATCAAGTAGATGTTCAACCTTTTGTTGCCAAACATCAATCACTTTTCGATTCTACGTGGATCAAGTGGAACATACATCAAGTGACTCAAACTGTTATGGGAAGGAAGAACAAATCTTCAGTTATTCAGAAACTGATCGGACGATATCCAACGAGCATCGAGACTTATTTATGTCACCCCTTCCTAAGAATTACAACATGAAGGGAAAAGGCAAATGAATCGATTCATCGTCCCGTTGCAGCGTGATAAGAATGGGGAAAAAGAATAATATCTTTCCTGATGCGATTCTTAGAATACCCAAAGTGGTGTCTACAGAGAAATTCCATTTTGGATATTCTAACGTTGAATATGGAATAACTGATGGGCCCATTATGGCAACATCCTTTCCCTAGATTTATTGAGGGAAGGGGACAACTTGCAGATTCAAGTTAGCAATTCTAGTTCGCATGAAGATGGTGAACGAATCCAAGTAATGAGGGACACAAGTATTCCATATTCAAACTTGTCTAGGATTTGATTGGGAACAAATAGATTCTATAGAATCTGAGGGTTATGTGCTTCTCTTATTTCAGTAAGAACAAATAAGATCGTTAGCAATATGATTCAAATTACCTTGATTAAATACCCCCTTTTTTTCATGTGGAGAAGGGACAATAAAGCAAGTTCAAATTTGATGTTCCATAACAAATTGGACCACACTAATCTTTTCTATTCCAATGGGGAGAGGTAATTAATTAGTAAGCATCAAGGAACTGTTTGTTCATTATATAATGGGAAGAAGACAGTGGATCTTTATGGTTTTGTCACCATCTGACTGTTTTCGAATCGTTCTATTTAATGATTCAAAATGTTATGATACGGTAAATAAATCAAATAGAGAAGATCCTATGAGGAAAATCATTGAATTTTCGGGTCTCTCGGGTCATTTACATAGTATCACCAACCGCTTCCCATCCTCCCATTTTCTAACTTATAAAAAAGTATTGTCGAAGAAACATTCCATTTTCACAATTCTTCAATACTTTCCAAGTACCTAAATACTATTTCATAATTTGAAAATTACGAGAATTTCTCTTATTCTCTGATCCGTGCAGGAACATCATTTCCAATCTCTGGGTCCAAATTGGTGCTCTTCCTCATCCGAATTCTGCAAAAAATATTTCCAGTAGTTAGTCCCGGACAATTAATTCTCGAAAGTGTATGTATATCTGAGGATGAACTACTCCCCGAATCTGGTCAAATTATAGCAGTTGATGAGGAATCTTAGTCATTAGATCAGCTAAACCCTATTTGTCTACTCTAAAAGCGACTGTTCATGGTCATCATGGAGAAATTATTGACAAAGGAGATACATTGATAACATTGATATATGAAAGGTTCAACTCCAGTGATATAATTCAAGGTCTTCCTAAAGTTGAACAATTGTCAGAAGTCCGTTTGAATAATTCAATATCGATGAATCTGAAAGAAAGTTTTGAAAATTGGACCGTGGAGATATGACAAGATTTCTGGAAGTCTTTGGGGTTATTCATCAGTGCTAGGATAACTATGGAACAAAGTCAGATTCATTTAGTCAATCAGATTCAATAATTTTACCGATCCCAAGGGGTACGAATTTGAGATAAGCATATAGAGATTATTGTAAGCCAAATGACATCGAAAGTCTTAATTTCAGAAGATGGAATGGCTAATGTTTTTTCACCGTGGGAACTCATTGGATTATCACGAGTACAGAGAATGGATCGTGCTCTGGAAGAGGCAATTTACTATCAAACCATGTTATTAGGAATAACAAGGGCATCTCTTAATACTCAAAGTTTTATATGTGAAGCAAGTTTCCAGGAAACTGTTCGGGTCTTAGCTAAAGCTGCTTTACAAGGTCGTATCGATTGGTTGAAAGGCTTAAAGGAAAATGTGTTATTCTCGGGGATTATACCTGCCGGTACTGGACAGCATATTCACTGTTCAGGGAAACGGAACGGAATGGATCCAAGAATGGGGAATAGAATCTATTTAGCAAAAAAGTCAAAGATATTTTCCATTATCACAAAGTGTCTTTTTTTCCATTCAAGAAAATTCTCACAATATTTTGAAGCAGCCATCCAAATAGTCTTGATTAATAAAGAGATTTCTTGTTATGTTCATGATTATTCATTCCATAATAGGATGAATATCAAATATTCTATGAGTGAGAA
This sequence comes from Picea sitchensis, assembly GCA_010110895.2. Classification (NCBI taxonomy): domain Eukaryota; kingdom Viridiplantae; phylum Streptophyta; class Pinopsida; order Pinales; family Pinaceae; genus Picea; species Picea sitchensis. Next base: position 14,168 of record SNQJ01S0152388.1, on the reverse strand, counting down.
CGTTTATACCACGTACTAGACAGACAGGCAATCTTTGAGATGTAATCGATTCCGTTGGAATATTAGATTAGACATTATGCTACATGTTATTTTATTTTTTGGGGAGGAAAGCGAACGAGAATGAGCAAAGATATTGGAACATGGATTTGGAAGATGATGGAAGCAAGAGTTCATTTAGGACATAAAACTAGAAAATGGAATCCTAAGATGGCACCTTACATTTTTACAGAGCAGTAAAGATTAATTATATTATAAATCTGGCTAAAACCGCTCATTCTTTTATCAGAAGCTTGTGATTTGACGTTTGATATACAGGTAGGGGAAAACAATTCCCGATAGTCGGTACGAAATATCAAGCAGCTGATTTAGTAGCACCAGCTGCTACAGAAGCTCGATGTCATTATGTAAATAGAAAATGGCTTGGTGGTATGTTAACCAATTGGTCTACTACAGAGACGAGACCTCAGAAGTTCAAGGATTTAAAAAGAACAAGATACGGGACGAATCAATCGACCTCCATGTTAGAAGCAGCAATGTCTAAGAGACAATTGACCAATTGCAGAAATATTCAGGTGGGATTAGATACATGACGAGCTACCTGATATTGCGATAATTACTAATCAACAAGAAGAATCCATTGCTTTCGAGGAATGTATTCTTCTTGTTGATTGGTAATTATCGCAATTTGCTTAGTTGATACAGACTGTGATCCAGATCTCGTGGATATCCCCATTCCAGCCAATGATGATGGTATAGCTCAATCCAATTGATCCTGGAACAGATCAACGTCAGCAATTTGTGAAGGAAGGTCATTAAGTTCATTATAGCTATATGAAGGGCTAATAGATAGTAAATTAGCAAGAATAAGAAAATAGAAAAAGGGACCTGAAGATTTACTGAGTTGGCTGCTATTCCATCCAAGATCCCGTAAGAGCGAATTTCATTTATTGGTCTGGTTATTGCTCCAAATTTTTAAATATTCTTAATGGAATAAATCCATTTTATTATCTCAAAAGATTACAAACATCTTGGATGAGAGTGAAATAATTGAGGAATCCATCATTCGACAAAAATCATTTCTTTTCTTTCAAGTGAATTTTTTCAAGGAGGTAATATGGATATGGACATCGTACGATCTCCTATTAGCACACCGAATCATATCTACGAGATATCCGGTGGGGAGGTGGGTCAACATTTTTATCGGCAAATCGGGGGGTTTCAAGTCATGCACAGGTACTTATCACTTCTTGGGTTGTAATTGCTGTCTCATTAGGTTCAGCTACCATAGCTGTTCGAGATCCACAAACCATTCCTACTGGTGGTCAAAATTTTGTCGAATATATTCTCGAATTTTTTCGGGACTGACCAGAACTCAGATTGGGGAGGAAGAATATGGTCCCTAGGTTCCCTTTATTGGAACTCTGTTTCTATTTATCTTGTTTCTAACTGGTCAGGTGCCTTCTTCCTTGGGGAATTATAAAATTACCTCATGGGGAGTTAGCTGCAATTTACAAATGATATTAATACTACAGTTGCTCTAGCTTTGTTTACGTCAGTAGCATATTTCTATGCAGGTCTTGCAAAAGAAGGGGTTAGGTTATTTTGGTAAATATATTAAACCAACCCCCAATACTTTTTACCAATTAACATCTTAGAGGATTTTACAAACCTTTATCACTTAGTTTTCAACTTTCTGGAAATATATTAGCTGACGAATTGGTAGTTGCTGTTCCTGTTTCTCTGGTACCTTCAGTAGTTCCTATACCTGTAATGTTCCTCGGGATTATTTACGAGCGGTATTAAAGCTCTAATCTTTGCAACTCTAGCTGCAGCTTATATAGGCGAATCCATGGAGGGTCATCATTAAATCACCGTCCAATCAGACAGAAGATTTTCTAAGTATCGTACAAACTCATGACTTGATATGCATGGCAGAAGCAAATCGGAATTCTTAGTAACAAGAGCTTGGTAAAAGATTGAAGATCAGTTAACTACTAATCATGTCCATTAGATAGAGTGGATCAGATTAGTCCATTTGTATAGAGATATGAGAAAATAGGAAGGATCAAACAGGTTCACTAATCGGAGTTGGTTGAGTAAAGAATGTATCACGGCGTAGAACGATGAAATTTTGTTCCCAGTAAGGGAGGATTTTTAACATGTTTACTTTGTATATAGTTCGTTTAATATATTAATCCATTTATATTGATTATAAGCCTTATAGGTTTTATGGATTAATATATCATCTATAATGTGATATATTATTACTTTATAGGCTCTCATGCAGTCTATTCTCTCCGTTATAATAATTCATGTGTCCAATAAATTGGAATCTGTATTTCGAATATGATGAAGAATCAATATTTTTCATAGGGAATAATAGGTTTCTCTATTCGTTTATATTATCACTTTGATACCAAATATTTTGGTTTCTTAGTTGTTCGAAAGAAATTGTTCCATAATTGAACAATCAGTGAACACTAAATAGATGAAACTATCGTATTATCAACTATTTCCCAACCTAGTAAGAGGAGATTACCATGGATTCCTTAATTTCTGCTGCTTCCGTATTGCTGCTGGATTATCTAGGCTATTTCCATTGGACCCGGCGTTGGTCAGGACACTGCTGCGGGCCAAGCTGTAGAAGGTATTGCAAGACAACCAGAAGCGAAAGGTAAAATACGAGGTACCTTATTGCTAAGTTTAGCTTTTATGGAAGCTTAACGATTTATGGACTAGTTGTGGCCTTAGCACTTCTATTTGCGAATCCTTTGTTTGATCCTGAAACAAATGATCCTACACCTTGTCATTCCATTAGTATTTATCCAAGAATTCCTTTGTTTAGCTGCTCTTTTAGGGAAGGGGCTGATCCGAATAATAAGCAAATGAATTATTGCCTTTTTTCCTATACCTATACTTCGGTCAGAAAGATTCATGACGCGTGCAGCAAGGAAGGGAGTGGATGGGGAAAACAATTTTTTTTATCCTTATATAAGACCTGGGACTAAGCTTAGTATCCCAAATATTCTTATCCAGAACTAGATAGAATCAAATAAGAAAAGAACAAAATTTGCAGAACATATCCCAGTATGAGGGGAGAGCGTATGAAAATGTAATTGATCCTTTCATTTCTTTGAGTTATTGGCCTTCCGCTGGGGGTTTCGGGTCAAATACCAATATTTTTGAAACAAATATAATAAATCCAAGTTTGGTGCTTAGTGTACTGATCTATTTTGAAAAGGAGGTAAGAAAGCAGGAGACGACAATATGGGCCTAAATCCAGCTGCACTCCTTTGGAGATAGAAAAGTATGATCTCAACTAGAATTACTTCCGAACGGGGAATAGTGAAGAACTATATCATTTTGTAATTGATTGGGAAATGAACTTTAGTTTATACCAACTAATGAGGGAGGACCATTAGAATTGTTAAAGCTGAACTGTTTGAAGTCTAAGCAAAACTAATTGGGTACTCTTTCCAACGCTGTGTCAAGATGAGATGGATTCAAAGGCATAGTTGGAGATTGATCTGATATATAACATTCATATCAATGGAATAATTTGATCTGCATTTTACTTTTTGAAATAGTCCCATCATCCAATTTTAGTTCCAACGCTAAACTGACGACCTACACAGAAGTGAAATTATTCGATAGAACAAAAGGAGGAGGCACAAATTAATTAATTGAACGGAACGTATTGATTCAAATTTCATGGGGGAAGAAGAGGAGAGAAAAGGGAAACGACAACAAAACAAAAACTTTATTACTAATTGCAAATCCCTTTTGCTGAAAGAGCTCTTCGGAGATATCGGTCTTTTATAGATTGATTCTAATCTTTCCGTTCCGTTTACGGAAGGGCAGGCTTGGTGTTGATGAAGGAAGGGAACGCATATGTCCTGGGGAATAAACAAAGAACTGAGCAGGAGAGCCGAATGAATCAAAAGATTCGTGTTCGGTTTGGGAAGTGATTATGAATTCGTTCATTTTTGAATAGATAATCTACTTCATTAAGTAATCTATTAGATAACCGTAAACAGAAAAATATTGAATACTATTCGGAATCCGGAAGAACTATGTAAAGGAGCCATCGATCAGCTCGAGAAAGCTCGGGCTCGCTTAAGGGAAGTGGAAAATGATAGCGGGCGAAATCCGGGTAAATGAGATCCCAACAGAATCGAGAGAAAGAGGATCTCATCAATGCTGCTTTTGAGAATCTGGAACAATTAGAGATCCCAAGAATGAGATACATCTTCGAACAGCAAAGAGCAATTGACCAGATCCGACAACAAGCTTCTCGCCAAGCTTTACGAAGAGCCATAGGAACTTTGAATAGTCGTTTGAATTACTGAGTTACATTTACGTGTACGATCGATCATTGCCAATATTACCTGCTTTTAGAACCATGATGGTCACTGCGATTAATTGTTTTAGGTCCTATTTCTCAACAGAGTATTAATAAGTGCTAATGGGAAACATTCGACTCGACGAAATTAGTAGCATTATACGGAAACAGATCGAACAATATAACAATGAAGTAAGATTTGGTAATCTTGGCACCGTACTTTAAGTAGGAGATGGCATTGCTCGCATTCATGGTCTTGATGAAGTAAAGGCAGGGGAATTAGTTGAATTTAGAGATGGTACAATAGGCATTGCACTAAATTTGGAATCGGAGAATGTTGGAGCCAGGCTATCGGGTGATGGCTGAGGATACAAGAAGGAAGAAACTCCGTGAGAGCAACGTGTGGAAAAATTGCTCAGATACCAGCAAGTGATGCGTATTTGGGTCGTACAAATGCTCTAGCCCAACCCATTGATGGCAAGGGACAAATTTCAGCTTCCGAATTTCGATTGATTGAATCTCCCGCCCCAGGTATTACATCAAGACGTTCCGTATATGAAACCCTTCAAACGGGGCTTATCGCTATTGATTCTATGATTCCTATAAGACGTGGTCAGCGAGAATTAATTATTAGGGACAGACAGACCGGCAAGATACAGTAGCTACAGATACTATTCATAATCAAAAGATTAAAAATGCAATCTGTGTCTATGTAGCAATTGGTCAAAAGCTTCTTCCGTGGCTCAGGTAGTGAATACATTCCGAGAAAGTGGCGCAATGGAATATACCATCATTGTGGTAGCGGAAACTGCGGATTCTCCTGTTACATTACAATATCTCGCTCCTTATACATGGGCAGCTTTGGCTGAATACTTCATGTATAAGAAACAATATACATCAATCATTTATGATGATATCTCCAAACATGCACAAGCTTATCGACAAATGTCTCTTCTATTAAAAAGACCAATTCGGTCGACGTAGAAGCTTATCCGGGAGATGTTTTCTATTTGCATTCCCGTCTCTTTGAAAGAGCAGCTAAATTAAGTTCCAAGTTAGGTGAGGGGAGTCTTACTACTCTACCAATAGTTGAGACTCAAAAGTTGGAGATGTTCCAACATATATCCCCACTAATGCAATTTCCATTACCGATGGACAACTATTTTCATCGGCCGATTCATCTAACGCCGGAATCGGACCTGCTATTAATGTGGGTATTTCCGTATCTAGAGTAGGATCCGCGGCTCAGATAAAAGCTATGAAAAAGATAGCTGGAAAATTGAAATTAGAGTTAGCTCAATTTGCAGAGTTGGAAGCTTTTGCACAATTTGTTTCCGATCTTGATAAAGCTACTTAAGATCAAAGTTGGCAGGGTCAACGATTACGTGAGTTGCTCAAACAACCTCAGGCGACTCCTTTGAAAGTAGAAGAACAAATAGCTACTATTTATACCGGAACGAATGGATACCTGGATATATTAGAGATAGCACAGGTGAGAAAATTCTCGTTCGGTTACGCGAGTATTTGATAAAGAATAAACCTCAGTTCGAAGAAATTATACGTTCTACTGGTACATTTACGGAAGAAGAAGCGAAAGCCCTTCTGGAAGAGGCTCTTATGGAACATACTGAACTTTTTGTACTCAAGAACAAAAGTGAATATTTGATCACTTGGTGGATCATTCGGAACAGGAAAGAGCTGAAGAATTTGTTCCAATACATTGCACAACAATTTAGAACAATTGAAGAGTATTTCGTCCAATAGGATTTGAACCTATACTAAAGGTTTAGAAGACTCTTGTCCTATCCATTAGACAATGACGCTCTTCCATTTTTTTCTTTTCACTCTTTGGCATACACATTATCCCGATCTACCCTTTTATTTACAATGAGTTAGATAGGAAAAGAATGGAATCTATTTCAAATTGAAATGGAAAAATTGATTTCGAGTGAATCGTTAAATTATGTGATATAATATCTTGATATCCACCTATTCTATCTATATAGATAGAAAATAGGTAGATATCTGTTAGCGAGTAGCGGGAATCGAACCCGCATAATTAGCTTGGAAGGCTAGGGGTTAAAGTCGACATTGATTATTCAATGACTCTAATTCAGAACCGAACATGAGAATTTCATGTCATTCGGCCCCTTCATGGGGAAGAGGGTATGAGGGAAGAAGGAGTATTTATATCAAATCTTTGAAAGGAGATTTCAATTTCTTCTTCTTTCTTTTTTTCTTTCTAATAAACCCTAATTTCTTATCGTACCCATAGCATCTTACTGTCAGTTTATCTTCTTTCTCCTCTTCTCTTTTTTTAGAGAAAGGCCCGAATCGTAGAATACTTACTCACTTTCTAGATGATCCTTATAGAAAGATAAAATTGAAAAAGTTTTCAATAATCACAAATCTTTATAGTTACTTCATTCCCTATTTATACTAATTCTGATCCCCAGGAGAACAAATTCCACTGAGCTCGAACGAAATGCTGATAACCCAAGTAAACCAAACTCATCGTTCTATAGCTATTCGGCTTAAACCTGGATCCTTCCATAAGTTGAAGGTTTGGTCACGATGAAAAAATATCTTTAGATCTCCATAGATATGCTATTTCTCTAACTCTTTAAAAATATTCTGTGTCGCTATCTCGGAACCAAAAATGCGTTTCTCTTTCATCATTTCAGACCAGATTACGAGAAGGTATGCTATTCTTGAACCATAGAATTCATAGGGGAGGTTTTTCACCTATTTGAAAATAGAGTTTGTATGGATCAAAGATCCATGTAAAGATCCTTCAACTATTTGAGTTGATAATGTAACGAATCGTTACCCTTTACCACCAACCATAATTCCGCCACGATCCGATTGTAACATACGGATCGATCTTTTGTCCAACTGATAGGAAGATGAGGAGATATCAACCCTATTGAAAGTTTCTATCAATCATTACTTAGTTTTCATCATTGCCGGGGATGAAATATTTACCAAAGTATTTCATTCCTGGCGATGGCTCATTGTAATTATAGATTACCTTTGCGAACTGCTAATAAACAATGACTAATGGGCCCGAAACAACCATCAGAGTCAGAATAGTAAGCTGCCCAATAATTTCTAGATTCATTTGGGTTTCTTTCAATTCCTGCCATTCCATCGACTTGATGGATGTATGAATAAAATGTTGTTGAGATCACCGACTTTTCTTCTTCTATTTTCTCTTCTTCATCTGCCGCTCCATTCTTTTCTTTTAATTATCGCTATCATTTTATTTTCATCTTCATCTTTTTTATCATTCCAAATATATAGGCTACAATGAAAAAATACAACTAAAAGATCAACATGTTTAATAGAACTATACCAATACTTCTAATAGAAACTTAAAAGCTTGGATTATTTTATTTAGCATTTTTTTTTACCTCCTGTCTTATATTCCATTTTAACTTTGCAATCATTTGACTCCATTTTTCCTTTTTTTTATCCCCCCCTTTTTTATCCCTAAGTCCGACAGAAAATTGAAGTATACCACATTTTATCTTTTAAATTGGAAAAATAGCAAGTTTCCTTTTTTTTTTCGCCAATTCTTCAAATTCAGTAGAAATGGGACCAATCCCCTACATTGTGTATTGGTACATATAAACGATAAAATATCTTTGCCTCCCCTGCTATTATGTATGAATAGAATTGTTCGAACCTGTTCCATCATTAGTAATGTCCAAGTGAATAGATGTTCACCTCGAGATGATCCGGGTCTAGCTCAATAGCATGATCTCTTCCAATCCAATGTGTGAAAGTTACATAGTGTCTACTTCTTCTGATAAAAAAAAAGGGTACGGTGGCCGGGTTTGCCTTGTATCGCGTTCATACCGTCGTATTGAATGATCCTGGCTGATTAATTTCTGTACATATAATGCATACAGCTCTAGTTGCTGGTTAGGCCGGTTCAATGACTCTGTACGAACTAGCTGTTTTTGATCCATCTGATCCTGTTCCTTGTCTCCACATTGGATCAAGGTATGTTCGTTATACCTTTATGACTCGTTTGGGAATAAAGGATTCATGGACTGATGGAACATCACCGGAGAAACTGTAATTAATCCTGGTATTTGGAATTCATTTATTCCAAATACTTTTGGCAAATCTAAACAATGTTTTCTGGTCTGTGCTTTTGGCAGCTATTTGGCATTGAGTATATTGGGATCTGGAAATATTCTGTGATGAACGTACAGGAAAACTTTGTTTAGATTTGCCAAAAGTATTTGGAATTCTTTTATTCCTCTCAGGAGTAGCTTTTTTCGGATTTGGAGCATTTCATTTAACGGGTTTGTATGGTCCTGGATATGGGTGTCTGATCCTTATGACTAACTGGAAAATACAATCCAGTGGATCCAGCATGGGGAGCTGAAGGTTTTGATCCTTTTGTTCCGGGAGGAATAGCTTCATCATATTGCAGCAGGTATATTGGGTATATTAGCAGGTCTATTCCATCTCAGTGTCTGTCCTCCCGCAACGCTCTATACGTGGTGGATTACGCACAGGGGAATATTGAACGGCCCCATCCAGCAGTATTGCTGCTGTGTGTTTTGCAGCTTTCATTGTTGCCGGAACCATGTGGTATGGCTCCGCAACTACTCCGGTCGACTTATTTGGTCCCACTCGTTACCAGTGCGGGATCAGGGATACTTCCAAAAAGAAATAGATCGACGGGTTCGTGCCGGTCTGGCCGAAAATTGAGCCTATCGGAAGCTTGGTTAAAAATTCCCGAAAAACTCGCTTTTATGATTACATTGGTAATAATCCAGCTAAGGGGGTTATTCAGAGCAGGTGCGATGGACAATGGAGATGGAATAGCTGTTGGTTGGTAAGGACACCCTATCTTCAAAGATATGAGGGAAATGAGCTTTTGTACGTCGTATGCCTACCTTTTTCGAAACATTTCCAGTAGTTCTGTAGACAAAGAAGGAATTATGAAAGCCGATGTTCCTTTTAGGAGGGCAGAATCAAAGCATAGTGTTGAACAAGTAGGTGTCACTGTTGAGTTCTATGGTGGTGGACTTGACAGGGTCAGTTTTGCTGATCCTGCTATAGTAAAAAAATATGCTAGACGTGCTCAATTAGGTGAAATTTTTTAATTAGATCGTGCTACTCTAAATCCGATGGTGTTTTTCGTAGCAGTCCAAGGGGTTGGTTTACTTTCGGACATGCTACATTTGCTCTCCTTTTCTGGACACATTTGGCATGGCTCTAGAACCCTATTCAGAGATGTTTTAGCTGGTATCGACCCGGATTTGGATTCTCGAATAGAATTTGGAGCATTCCAAAACTGGGAGATCCAACTACTACTAAGAGACAAGTGGTATGATATTGCTCCTATCTCTTCTCTAATCAATATTAGTACGAAAGCTATCTCCATAATTGTAAATTACGATCGAATATATGGAAGCATTGGTTTATACATTCCTGTTGGTATCGACCCTAGGGATAATTTTTTTCGCTATTTCTTCCGAGAACCACCCAAATTCCGAATAAAGGGGGAAATAATTTTGCTTCCAAATCTTCATTCTTTCTCTCCTATCAATGAAAGAATGACCTTCTCTATAGGGGAAGGTCATTCTTTAATTAGTCCTCGTGATCCTGCATGATCCCTAAGTTGTTCAGTGGGTTGCCCAAAGGCGGTGTATAGGCCATAACCAGTAGCTCACAAGTAAACAAGATATGAGATGGTGACTTATACAGCAGTTTCCATTATTAGGTGATCCTAATATCATGGTATGTTTACCATATAATAACAACAAAGTTAACAGATCTAAACCAATACAATAGTTTCTATGGCTACACAGACCATTGATGTTACTCTCAAACCACGCCAAGATCAACTTATGTAGGAAGGTCCTTAAAACCGCTTAATTCGAATATGGGTAAAGTAGCTCCGGATGGGGAACTACTCCTCTTGTGGGTTTTACAATGGCTCTATTTGTAGTATTCTTATCTATTATCTTGGAGATTTATAATTTTTCCGTTTTATTGGACGGGATCCCGGTTTGTTGGGGCTAGAGGAACTCCAAAATCCGCTCCTCAAGTGAACTTTAGCCTTTTAACAAAAAGAAATTGAGGATCCAAACCAGACAAATAGGGGCTTTTAGTTTTAGCTTATCTTGTTTCAATAGTTTGATCGTGTACTTACTTTTCTCTAAGGATTTTTAGAATATGGGTGCGACTTGTTGAAATCGATCCATATTAATGGTACAGAAGACCGATCTGTTATCTTCATAAGATGGTCCTACCTCGTTGGATATTTAATGATAGAATATTGAATCTCTAGAGCACGAGGTCTATCATCGATATGTTCCGGGAAGATCTTTACTATGGTTTGTACCTATTATTTCCTCGTAACTAGGCTTCCAATAAATAATTTGAAGAGGTATTTCCTATAAAAATCGAAGGATCTATCCCCTCATAATTATGCTGATTATGACCAGCAAATGATATAGTATCTTGATTTCTTAAGTGTAGCATATTTCGTCGGATGAGCGAAAATGAAAAGGTTATTACCCAGAGAACCTTTTGGGGATTTGATAAATCATCGGGGTATAATTTAAATCTTAGGTTTGGATTGATTCATCTATTTGAGATCTCGACAAGATAATTCTTATCAATCGTCTATATTAGTTCTTTTTCTAGGGAACTTATATCACACGAATAGGGTAAAAGATCGTTCAAAGGGCCTATAGTGATTTAACATAGGGATGAGCCGACTTGAAATTTTGGCAATTATTTGAAATTTCCAATTATAGAAGTCTTCCAATAGAAATGCTGGATTGTTTTGAATAATCCTCATTTCCCCAGCTGGTCAGGCAACGAACCATCAAGTATCTCAATATTTTCCCAATTGATATATTCGTGTCCAAAAGCATTTGCGTGTTCTTGTTCAAGCCGTATGAAGGGAAATCCTCATGTACGGTTTTCAGAGGGGGAATTTAAGTTTACCTATCTCAATAAAGTATACGATCGGCTCGAAGAGCGTCTCGAGATTCAGGCGATTGCGGATGATATCACTAGTAAATATGTTCCTCCTCACGTCAATATATTTTATTGTCTAGTGGGATCACACTTACCTCTTTTTAGTACAAGTAGCTACTGGTTCTACTATGACTTTTTACTATCGTTCGACCGTTACAGAAGCTTTTTCCTCTGTTCAATAACTAATGACCGAAGTGAACTTTGGTTGATTAATCCGATCCATCCATCGATGGTCGGCAAGTATGATGTTCTAATGATGATCCTGCACGCATTCCGTGTTTATCTCACAGGTGGATTCAAAAAAACCCGTGAATTAACTTGGGTCACGGGCGTAATTTTGGGTGTGCTGACCGCATCTTTAGGTGTAACTGGTTATTCTTTGCCCTGGGATCAAATTGGTTAATGGGCAGTGAAAATTGTGACTGATGTGCCTGAGGCTATTCCTGTAATAAGATCTCCTTTGGTAGAGTTATTACGCGGAAGTATTAGCGTGGGTCAATCTACCTTGACCCGTTTTTTATAGTCTTACACTTTCATATTACCCTTCTTACTGCTGTATTTATGCCAATGCACTTTCTAATGATCCGTAAGCAGGTATTCCAGGTCCGAGTAGAGAGTAAAGATAGATTGAAAATAACTATTCATAACTTATTGTTCTGAGTAATAACGGTAATATCTCATCGCCAGAAATATTTATTATAAAATAAATATCCATAGAAAATAGAAAATATGGTCCTCGGATTTCTCCTTTCGATTTTTGGAGTATTATCTATCCAATACAAACAAATAATTGGAGTAGATTTTCATACGAAGAAGATGGATTATGGGAGTGTGTGACTTGAACTATTGATTAGGCCATGCAGATACTTTCTCCGATCTACCATCAACATTTCTGATAAATGTAATGTGTCTCTGTCCCAATTTTCTTATCAGAAATAGGAAGTTTAACACCTGGGTGGAAAGGCATCGGTCAGTTTGTTCCGTTCTAAGAGAAGTCTTTCTATGATCGAATCCGGATCAGGAAGGTCTCCGTAAGATCCGGTCAATGGGGCATTATTTTCATATAATTAATAAATGGACCATATGACTTTACTTATCCTTTCATAGTGTGAAAATGCATCCATTTCCCTTTGCATCCATTTCGATGGAAAACTATCGGAGTTAAAGAAGGGATCAAGGAAGGAGAGAGGCCGGATCAATAACAAGTCAATACCTTACATGCGAAAACTTTTAGGTCTATTCGTGATGATAAACACAAAATTACAAGGACTAAGATGGTCCAAAAGGCATATCGATCATGATCGAATTTGTGAGCTTACTGGGTAATGAGCATTAAACTGGAATAATCAATTCACCAATGATGGATGATCATAGACATTATTAGTTCCTATTCTTACAATCCGTCTTCCATCACGGGAAAAAGAAGCGATATATACTCCCTCCAGTTATTGTTCGAGCCGGATGATTAAAACTGGCATGTCCGGTTCTTTCGGGATAAGTAGATCTCTATGGATCTACTTATCCCAATAACAAAGAAACCTGACCTGAATGATCCTGTGTTAAGGGCTAAATTAGCTAAAGGTATGGGACATAATTATTATGGAGAGCCCGTTTGGCCCAATGATCTTTCATATATCTTTCCAGTAGTAATTTTAAGTACTATTGCATGTACAATAGGTTTAGCGGTTCTAGAACCATCAATGATTGGTGAACCAGCAAATCCATTTTCAACTCCTTTGGAGATATTGCCCGAATGGTATCTTTTCCCTGTATTCCAAATACTCGTACAGTACCTAACAAATTATTAGGTGTCCTTTTAATGGTCTCAGTACCTGCGGGATCATTGACAGTGCCTTTCTAGAGAATGTGAATCACTTTCAGAATCCATTTCGTCGTCCAGCAGCTACAACAGTATCCTTGATCGGTACTCCAGTAGCCCTTTGGTTAGGCATTAGGGCAGCGTTACCTATTGATGAATCTTTAACTTTAGGTCTTTTTCCAATTTGATCCAACTGTCGAATATAAAATCTTTCAATTTTTATTCATATCTAGGGAGAAGTTGCTTCAAGACAAATTATATCTCTCTAGATATACCCATCTTGTCAGAGATTTCTTTGGAATATTCAATGAAATGAAACCAACCATTTAATGAACCCGAAACTAATTCCTGGGTGGATCAATTGCAAAACGTTTTCATAAAATTTCAAATACTTGTTCGACAGATTCCTTCCCGAAGCGTTCAATTCTCATTAGATCTTCTCGACTGTAATTTAAGAGGTACGATAATGTATGTATATTGGATCTTCTGAGGCAGTTACAGACTCTGGGGGGTAACTCTAATTGGTCAATGAAAATATGTTGAAATGCAATTTTTTTTTCTTTCATTTCCCCCGTATCAGTCAATACGTGCGAAGGGGGGAAGGGAGGCATATTAGATCCTTTTCTATTGTTCATTCCATCGATGTTTTGTTCCTCTCCATGCAGGAAGGGAATAAATAACTCGATCAAAATTCGAGAATCTTTAGAAAGTGCCTCCCTAGGAGTTAACCCCCCATTCGTCCATATTTCCAGGAAAAGGACTTCTCGTATTTCATTTCCACTCCCATAGGAATGAATACTATAATTCGCATCATGAACAAGCATAAAAATAACATCTATAGGAAAAATTCCGTCCTGATAATTATTTGGACTATGTATAATATATCCATGATTTTTTTCAATTTGTAATCTTATATCAGAAGTAATTGATTTAGTAAGTCTAGCTATATGTTGTGTAGTATCAATTATTTTCACAGAAGGTGGTAATATGATA
>SNQJ01S0152387.1:8622-19555 GCA_010110895.2 Picea sitchensis | reverse complement strand
CTACGATCTAGGAGCAGGTGCACTGATGGATGGCTGATGGTAGTTTTTGGACCCCCCCGACCGATCTGTTTTTAACGGAGGGGTGGGGGTCCGGAATGGATTGTTTTTCTAGAGGGCCCCTTTCCTCTACATGGAAAGAATCCATCAGTTTAGACTCCCACCGCTTACCACAGTCTGACATACCCTGTCAACCCATGACATCATCTTCCACGTTTTCCCCTAAAGATCACTTCTCATTACTCTAACATTTATTTCACCCTCTTACAAGTCCCTTAACCATGGTCAAGTCCCAATCAACTCCCTGCATGTCACTCAGTCGTATTTGTCATTCATTGTCACCTTCCATCTCACGCTCCAAATGACCCGTTGGCAATTTATTATAGGCTAACCTATCTGTTATTCTGTTGAGATATCTCCCGTTCCCAATGGGTATCTGTTTGCTCAAAACTAACTTCACCCTTCATTTCCCCATAATTTACCCTGTCGCCGCACCAAAGAGTATTTTTCCCCGTTTCTTCTCCGTTTCAGTCAGTGCTCCAAAGCCACAGTCATCCTCGCTAACTTTTTGTTTTACTAGCAGGTATTTTGACAGTGATGGTGCCAAAATTAAAAATAGTAGAAGTCGAGGAAAATCCTTTCCTCCTGCCTCCTGTCGATCTCGACGAGATTCATTTGGCTGATAAAGATCATTTAATCGTAGATACCAGATGCGAATTCGACTTCGCAGATTTACAGCCATGGCTAAAGGACATTTTCTTGGACCAGAGTGATGAAATTGGACTCTGGGAATCAAACCTTCCCCTGTATCTTTTCCCCTAGGTTAACCATTTCCCTGAATTCTCCCCCAAATGCCAGGCCCACTACATTCCCGACCAGAGAGCCATAGTATCTTCATCAGGAGAAAAATCTATTTTTTATTACACTTGAAGCCATTGATCAGATGATGCAGATACCCAGAGTTGAATCCTCCTCCCCTTTCAATCTTGAAGTCATCACAGAACTATACCAGAAACTATCATTCCCCCACAGAGCTTAGATTTTTGAGCGTTTTCTCCCACAGGCCGCTCAGGTCCCCAAGACAAATCACTCGTATCCTTCATCCCTATTCTTAGTGAAGCGAAACCAGGTCGTATCGTTGATCTGTGCTCTACTAGGGTATTTTTAGGATCAATGGGTGGATGAACCCATATTGGGTTTTATGTCCATTTTCTCCACCGATTAGAGACCCACCACTCAGTTCGACTACAGTACTTTCCTGGTGGACAATATTCATGAACAATTCTCAAATTTCACCACAGAGGGCATGTTCCAGTATTCCTCAATACTAGCTTACATGTTCAATTTATTTCAAGAGGACAAATTCTCCTTCTCAATGCAAAAGATGGACAAAGACGGAAGGTCGTAGGTGGTAATGGCTTAGACTTCACTACTCAGGCAAAATTCTATAGAATTCAGTTTCAAGCAATTTTACCATCTAGTGGTGAGCATGCTCAGTGGCATACCCGAGCCAATAATAAATGAGGAGATTCAGAGGATCTTACACCTCTCAAATCTTGCTAAAACTGGCGATTGGTATCTTTACCAAAAACACATTGAGATCAGAGTTTATGGATGCGAGTTGGCTCCATACAGACTGACCAAGTACCTACCCGTGAGGATATTTTCTCTGGAGTACATAAGGCAAATGATTAACTCAGATGAAATACATTTTGTGTCTCTAAAAAAGAAGCAGTAACTTAGAATCAAAGGACAAATAAGATCTTTCATCTGCAATAGCCGAGGCGTCGAAGAGGACATGGACAGATTGCTAAAAGAAATGAAGTTGCAAGTCAGTTTCATATGGCACTATGACCCATGTGGGATAATTTCATAGATGAGGATTAAAAATAAAAACCTTCCATATGTTCATACACCCAAGCCTGAGATAGAAAAATTCGTGAATCAAACAGAATGGGAGTCGAACACCTTGATTGAAATAGAACAGTAGGACCCTTCAGTCACTGTCTCACAGATGACTACACCACAGGTTCCCAAGGAGAAAAGACCTAGGAAGGATACCTCACCTTCCGTCACTGAAGTCTCAGTTGAAGATTTCCAATTACACACCAAAAGGCCAAAAACCAGTCATACACCTGACACAGTTGGTGAAAAGGGAAGCCAATCCACTGCAACTATGAAGGATGATCGGTCACTTCTTGGCACAAGCAACAAACAGATCATGTCTACAGTTTTTTCCAAGAAACCCACGGATAATCCACTAGTCAACCAGCCGAGTAAAGTAGGACCAAAATTGAGTATTTTTGAGAAATATGACCTGATCAAAAAGAAGAATTAGACGCTGACCAACAGTACATATGCTCAATTTTGGAAACAAACATCAATAGCACAACATATATTGTTGTCTGCATTTGATACAGAGAAGGGTAGAATGCACATGGCATTTCTACAAGCATCGGTGCCAGATCCGAAAGCAATCACTGATTAAAAAAGGGAAACATTTGAGTTTCATACTAGGGATGTGCATCCTGTTGATCAAATGGATCTGCACAAGAAAAATGGGGAAATGACTTTATCCACGTTGGCAAATGCTTCTACTGCGGCCACTAAATTATAGGTATCTCTGAGCAATGTCCAGACACAGCTGAAATTAGAAAAGATATCATCCTTTGCAAAGGGTAACAAAATTAAGACATTGGAAGAGTTGGTCCTCAGGATCAGGTATGATCCCTCAAATGTGAAATAAGTTAAGGAGATGCTTAAAAAGAAAAATGTCGATATAACATCTATGAGGAAACAATTGAAACTTCCACCAACGGAAGATTCACAGGCAAAGGAGATAGCTATGACAGAAGGGGAAAAGGATGAGATGCTTAAGTTGATTATGGAGTAGAATGCATAGTTGAAAGAGATGGAAGTAGAACTCGAAAGGTTATTGAAAGACAAGGAACAATCAAAGACCATGGAGGTCATTCCATTGAGCGCAGTTCCACTCACAGGAGTAAGCAGAGCATCTGCAGGAGAAATTCCCTCAGCAACTCCACTGACAGCTCTGGAGAAGATAGTAGAACTGGAAAAATCCATGGAAGAGATGAATTTGCAAGAGACAGAGATCAACAGACTTAAAAAGGAGATCGAGAACCTTTAGGAACTCAAGTCTTCTTACCAAACAAGCTACTCCAAGGAGAAACAAACATCAGAGAAGCTCAAATAGCAATTGCAACAGCTTCAAAATCAAACAGTGGTAGGAAAAACACTTGCTGAGGTCAAGGAAAATGTTTGGATGGATATCACCAAATCCATAAATGAAATATGGCCTATGGTGCAAATCATGTTCAAGAAGAATGAACTGGTGCAAAGAAGCAAGCAGACGATTGAAAAGATAAGAGGAGAATTGGGAGAAATGCCCGCAGAATCCACTGAGATTATTAAATTCCTGAATTCAAAAACCAGAGAAGAGTTAGAGGAGTTGAAAATTGAAGATAGGACAGAAACCATCCTTGAGGTCAAGAGGGTCCTGACCAAAAGAGGATTGATGCTGCAACTGGAGGAAAAGGTCCAGTCTATGGACATAGGAGTACAAAGATTTTTCAGTAAAATTGAATCTCTGCAGAAGAAAGGCCTCCCTGGATTAAGGGTCATAAATGACAAGTTAATGACACTTTATGATTATAAAAAGAAACTAGCCACTGTGGCTAAAGATAGTTCAAAATTCTCGAGAATACAGGGCAGTATCACAGGCAAGGCGTTCTTAGAAGCTTTCTAGTCAGACATCAGCATACAGAACGAAATCCAGTACATTTTCATCATTAAGCCAACTTTTTCCAAGTATACAGAGATGGATGAAGTATACCGAAGATTGCTCAAAGTCAGTGTTCCCAGTAACCTTCGATGGGAAGAGTTATGTAATCTGATCGAGTAATAGATGAGGTGTCCAAGCCTAGTCAGTTGTACAGTCATATGAGGTCGTGCAGAGACCTCACCAACGGTTTACCCCAGAAATCAGCATGAAGTTCCAACACATCATCAAACAGTTCCTGATTTTTTGTATCTTGTTGAGTTAGTTAGCTAAATTTAGAACTGTCACGTCCTGATCTTTAATGACAGGATCGTATGTAATTTTTTATTATAAATACTTCAATATTTGAAGTATCCAGGGTTGATCTTTACGCCCTGTAAGCTAGAAATACTATAATTTTTATCAAGAGATCTTCCAGTAATACAAAGAGACGTTTCACAGGATTCTTGCATGTTATTCATTGGTGATGTTTTCCTTTCTATGTTGAATGTTTTTCTCCCTTAGTTGTCATATTGTTTTCTAATCTAAATCTTTTGAAAGTAGCGCATGTTGCAGAATTTATCTTTGTATACCTTGTTTCCAAATTTGAAAGATCTAAATGTTTATCTTTATGATATTACAATGCAGAAATTCTTAAATGCTTCTCTACTTTAACTAATATTCTCATCTTTTCTGCTATTCATCACTTTACAGCTAAAGAATCCAATGAATGCATTATCTTGCCCTGTGAAAATAATCTTTTAATTTATGTTTAGATTTATATCTTGTAATACAGACCCCATAGCCCAACAGAAGCGCAAAAGACCTTTTCAACCAACTTAACAAAAACAAAACAAACCACGAAATCTTATTTTGTTTAACTAGCCTAATATCTCAAAGTTAAAACATAGCTAAATCATACAGAGAGATCCTTCTCTGAAACTGGTAGGGCTAGATTCTAGTTTCGAAGTGGTTGCATAAAGTTACCTCTAGTAAATTTCTTCTTCTCTGACAACCTATGGGAATTTACAGAGTGTTAACATGATGTATCAAGACCCATCCTAATGGAGAGGTATTTACAATTGTATGGCACATGTGAATACACCATGCACAACTATCTAGGACTAGGATTATTCTCTAGTAATCATGTTGATTGATTTATTTATATATATAATTCTAGTTGGTACATACTTAGTTTGATGAAACTATATTTTTGACAATAATGTTCTTTGTGTACAATAACATCATAGGTCTTGTAAAAAAAGGGTATCATGGATGTAAATGTTGTTGACCATATATAAAGCCTAGGTGGTCCAATGACCTACAAAATTTGGTGTATGAGTGCTCAATGTTATTCCTCCCAGAATACCACCCCTATAGAAGAGTTGCATCTTCTTTCAATAGTAAACCAGAGAGAACCATGAGCCCTTAAATAATGATACCAATAGATTGGATTAGAGCATATGACACATAGAGGGAGAAGGAAATGGAAAAATTGTTTGATTCAAATGGGGAACCTATGTTCAATGATCCTAAAGTTTTTCACACCTATGTTGAGAAAATGCCCATTGGGATGAAAATGAAATCTATATTCTATGAGCTTCCATATGGGGAGAATATTAATATTTTCCACTTATTAGATCCCATGCATATATTCAAAAGTGTTTCATCTTTTTTATAGAGACACACATTATCGAATAAAAATGACGCATTTGTTTTTAGGAGAGATCTTATTGCTTCAAATACTAAATAAATACATTGGCTAAGAAAATAAAGTAGAGGAAAGGCTAGTCCATCTTGGTCTTTTAAAGAAGGTGATGTTCCATGGATTTGTAGAAAGGTGATATTTCTATGGGGAAGGTTTTTATATTGGGTGTGAAAGATATTTTTTATATGGATCAACTATATGACATTGCTTCAATGTAGAAGGGAATTAGTCAGGGTTGAAATACATAATTATTCTTTTGTAGTGTGAGTAAAAATATACTATGCACTCACAGTTTTATGTCAATTAATGGTGTGTGTGTGTCTATTTTGTAGTGTCATTATCCTTTACTCATGTGTGGTTGTGTGAACCAAGACTTGCCCTAGGACCCGCAACATTCCATATTGAAATTATCTACATTTGTACATTGGATCACATCAAAGGAGATTCATATGGCTAGAATTCCATGGTGGCATAGAAAGACAATTGAGATTGTTTGTTGTTTGAGAAGGAACTACCTACGAGTTTTATGGACTTGCAATTCCATATTCTATTCACCTACATAATGAGGTTGATTTATTTGGGGTGCTCTCATGTCATTAGATGTTCTTCTTAGAGAGGTACATGAAAACATTGAACGGGTTTGTTCGACATAAGGAAAAACTAGAGGGATCTATGGGAGATGGGTACATAGTATACGAGTTGGTCTATTATTCCAGTGATTACATCAAGAAAATTGACGACACACCAAGGGAAGTGATTTGGGATGACCAATGGATGAGGACAAAAAGGAAGGAGAGATACTATAAACTAACATAAAAAGGTGCATGATAAAGAGTCACTTATATTTTTTCGAATTTGTATAGAGCAATTGTTTACACTAAATTTGATAATATATATTTGATATCATACCATTTGTTTTGAATTCTTGTATACATAAACGAATTTAGAAATCCATGCCATCAATAAATTCATTCTTTACAACATAGAGGAAATGTGACCATGGGTCAAATTGTATGAAGAAGAAGAAGGAAATTGGAAAGTGATAGGAAATCATTTAGAAAATTGAATGGTAGAAGCATGCCTTATCCTAATCATTTAAAAAACAATATTCCAAAAATGTGTTTGAATGGTTGGATGGTTAACTAGTTTACAAATAAATATGGCGTGTCAAGTTGTAACCCACGTGGGGAGGATTTGGATGCACTAAACATAGGTGTCGGGTGCAACAACATTGTGTTGTTGGACAATTGGTTGTCACTGATGACAACCCTTAGAGATTGATGTCAACCCTTAGAGAGATCTAGAGATGTTGGAAAATTGTATTATCAAGATTGATGGTGAGTTAGTTTGGTGCATTTGATGTAGTATACATGTATCCCCATAGGTGTGGTTAAGGAACCTGAGTTTGTATGAGGAATAAAGACATGAAGATCAGTGAATTTGCAGGTAAGACTATCATAGATGGATAGTACATGTTGTGTCATTTTCATTGATATGTGGTGCACCACATGGTTCCTCACAGTTGAGGATATATGTCTTTTTTAAGTTGGAAGACCCTCATGAATATTGTAGAATCCCCTAGAAGGTCAACAAAGAAGTCAATTATTCTAAAAGCTCCTAGAAAGTCACCAATAATTTTACTAGTAAAAGTGGTTGCAAATAGGATTTAATTATGGGTAAAGTTGTTCAAATAAGAAAATAATTAAAAATAAATTAGTTGCAACAAGAAGTGGTGAGTTTACTAATTATGGGTAAAGTACTTGCAACAAGAAAGTGGGTTATCCATAAAAGAGGGAAGTTGGGTAAAACAGTTATAAGATGACCCATAAAGGAAGGAATTTGGAGAGTATAAATAAGAGAGCAAGAGACTCCCATTAGCACCTATTGAGCACATTGAATATCTATCTTGTGAAAGGTTTATTGTAGGTACTCATTGATATATCTGAAGTTGCACAAGTCTAAGGAAGTAAAGTAAGGTTGATGAAAAATTTTCACAGTTGCATTAGAGAGTAAGAAAATCATGAAAAAAGAAGATTAGGTTCATCCCCGCAGGTCAAACAATAAACTTCCCATGAGGCATCCCCACGTGACGCCTATAGCCTATCACACAAGGCCCCGCTAGACAACCCATTTCATCACGTGAGGCAGTGTCAAATATGAAGGATGAGAGGTGGTTCAGGTTGTAGAGGCTGAGGTGAGGCTACAGGAAGTTTGACAGTGGTCAGGTACAACAGATCTATCTATAGGATCAAAAGGTATGTTATATCCTTGTTTGTAGTTGGATGTTGGTGATTATGTGAGATATGGTCATCGAAGATGGAGAATTTCCCCTGGAGGGACTATTGTTTGTATGGTACACACATCTCCCTGGTATTTGGTCTATGTATATTATGGTTCTTCGTTAGAAGAACATATTGCAATATATTTGAGGAATTTTCTTGTACATGGTTGAGGTATGTTATTGTGAGCTTCGGTATTCTCCTAGAGATGTTATTAGTTGTATGGTTTTTTCCATAGTGAATGTTCTGAGGTAGATCTGGTGAAGTACATTGTTGGTGCACATAATTTTATTTATTGGCATATTGTGTGGTGCATTGTGAGAGGAATTTGTTAGTGGTCTTGGTATATGATTGGGTTATGAGTGGTACGTGTTTGAGGGTCTTTGGTTAACGTGTGTTGTTGAAGTTATTGGTACAGATTGAGGTTGTGTAACAATGAGGGTTTGATGCATGGTTGATTTGAGGGTTCACTATACATGGTTTATGGATGTTTGTATATGTATGGCACATGATTAGAGAGACATAGSTGTACATGGTTTGAGATATACATGTGTGACAGTTGGTATGATATCTATGTGATCAGATCTGATTGGTTGAGAAKATTAATGTGATACGTTGTTGGTACAGGTTGTGATAGGTTGTTAMTATATATGATTGATGTACATGTTTAATGTGCATGGTTGGCACATGATATGGGATAGGATTGATACTTGGTATATTTTATGCACTTGTTATGGTACATGGTTATTGGTACAGGTTGAGGTACAGATTTTGTGCATGGTTAATGCACTTGTTATGGTACATGGTTGATCATATAGGTTGTGGTACATGTTGATGAATGGTATAGCTTGGTACTTGGTTGAGACACATATCTTGTGATGCTATGTGGTGATCTTGGTACATGCTTGGTAGAGGCATGTGTTGGTGATGTTGATCATATGGTTTGAGATATGCTCTTGGTGATCTTGGCATGAGTTGCATGGAGATGAGAGTGTATATGGTATCATGAATTAGATAGCATTGGTTGGACATGTTGGTCAGTGATATGTTGGATAAAATSACAGGTTATAGGTTGATGTGACAGTGACAGTGGTAGCGACAGTGGCAGTGATTTTGGTAGTGATAGTTGGTCTACACTTATATTTTAGGGAGGCAAGACGGGGCAAGAAAAGGGGGTTGTAGCCTCCTTCCGGTTGGAGYTRGAGAATTAGGGAGTTGGAGCTTCCTTCAGGTTGGAGCATGAGAAATAGGTGGTTGTAGCCACCTTCTAGTTGGATCCATAGAACCCAGGGGTTGTAACCTCCTTATGGTTGGAACCATAGAATTCATGGAGTTGTAGCTTCCTTTAGGTTGGAGCCTATAAATAGGGGATTGTATCCTCCTTTCGGTTGCAGCTCAAGAATTAGTAAGTTGGTGCTTCCTTTGAATGAAATCCTTATATACATATATGAAAGAATTCAATGGTTTTCTCCCATTTGGCTTCACATGTAAATATTGGTGTATTTTGTTCTTGATATGATGTTGATGTGATGTTGCTTATGATTACATGCTTATGATATATATATTGAATGAAATCATAGATGATACATTGATGACAAAATTTTGAAAATTGTTGATAAAGTGAAAGAATATATATTGTGGTTAAAAGTGGTATAAAGTGCTCATACTGATTCACCCCCCACCCTCTCAGTATTCCAACAATTGGTATCAGAGTAGGTTCCATCAAGAAACTTCTTAATCACTGTAAGGTAGATCATGGAGTGCACTGAGAATGGAGTACCAGTAGTTAATGGACATAATGGTATGAAGTATGAAATGTGGAATATCAATATGAAAACCTTTTTAAAGGCACAGGGATATGATATTTGACAATCATTTGTGACAGGATACAATGCTACAAAGAAACCTAATACTGCATCCAAAAAGGAATTGAAGAAGAACAACAAAATACAATGGATTTCATTATGGAAGTACTATATGATTTAGTAAAAGACAAAGTGGGTAAATGTTCATCAGCTAAAGAAATCTGGGATAAGCTACATAATCTCTATTTTTCTCCCATCACAGAGTCAGAGAATGCCAAACAATATCCAGGTACAGAACAAAAATAAAGATGTTCATCATGTTAGACAAACTCAAAAGAAGAAGAGAAAGTGGATATTGAGGCAGAACATAACTTTTCCTTCACTCAATTAAGCAACGCAAAGAAGGAAAACCATTTCCTCAAGGAAGAATTGATCAACCTAAAGGAAATTCCTCAAATCACGGAAGAAGTACATCATATTATTATAGTTTTACAAGATCAGATGAAAGAAGCCAAATAAATATAAGAAATGATCAAGAGTCAGAAGCAGTGTTTGAAAGACAAAATAGGAACACAGAAGGAAGAAATAGAAAAGAGAGAGACGATATTCACAGATCATCCCAAGGAAAGAACTGAGGATTTAAATCATATTGAAGCAGAATTCAGTCAACAAGAAAGAAAACTTGAAGAAGCAAAGCGAATAGAAGAATTCATGAGGAATTGTATTTTGAAGAAAGAAGAAGAGGTGGAGAAGCTTGAAGAATGAGTTGTCATGTTATGAGTAAAATTTGTCAAGATCAGTAAGAACATTGAATAAACAGAAACATCCACATCAACAGTAGAGAATGAATAGAAGAATTAGAGTTTTCTAGAAAGGAATAATGAATAAAAGAGAAAGATTTATGTAGAAGTACTCAAAGGAAGGAATCATGGTCAACCAGAATCTAAGAAAAACGATAAAGATGCATACTCAAGAAGACCCTTCACATTCAATCCAAAAAGAAGCTTCAATCATGATCAGGCAAGGAATTAATTCAAAAGGACTACACCATTCACTCGCAGTTATGTAAATTTATTTTATGGTCATTTTTTTTATTGTACTAACTTTGGACATAAAGTTACAGATTGCATGGATTATGAAAGAAATGGTCAAGCCATAAATACTTATGTGGCCCCAAACAATATTGAATGTTACAAATGCTACAATTATGGTCACATAGCTCATGATTGTAGAAGTATGATGGATACTTCCTTGAAAAAGAACATTAATATCATATATAGGAAGGTTTGGAAAATAAAAAAAGAATAGGTAAAGGAAGATCAAATGAATGAAGGAAACCCAGAAGTCATACTCTCAATATTGGAAA
>SNQJ01S0152386.1:0-20729 GCA_010110895.2 Picea sitchensis | reverse complement strand
TTTAGGTAATTAGAGGTACGGGATAATATTTTCATGTTCTTTTTATCAAGGATCATTTAAGTCTTGTGTTGAATTGTTCTTTACTCTCATGTACATCTTCCTCCTACATTTCTACACTCACCCCTAAATGAATCATCCTTGCTATCCTTTAAGAAGATATTTCCACATTTAGCTCAGTATGATAATGGGTGCACTTGTCTTATTACCTCATCACTTTGAAAAAGTGATTGCTAATTGAAATATCCATTGAAAAGTGGTGACACCATTATGTATAATACTAACCTAGTTGATTCAACAAGTTCTTATCCAAGTTTATCTTTACAAGTTTCTCTTGGGAGGTATTGATGAAAACCTCATGCAGTGGGCTGCCCTTGCAAAACCTCAGTGAACTTTCATGAGAACCCTATTAGGATTAACTAGAGGGACCTCTTAGTCATTATCTGAGATGTTCCATTATACATTGAATAACTGAGATTTAAGTTGAATTTGGATGATGTCACTCTTGGAATAATTCCAAACAATTAATTATGTGCCTAAGAACTCTAAAACACTCTCGTACCACCTACCTTCCTTATACTCTAAAACTATCAATGAGAAATATACATAATTCTAAATCTTTTGGGTAATATAATAAAAAGGAAGTATCAGGAAATACTAGTAAACTTTTTAGGGTACTGAATAGTCCTGATGATAGCGAGGCCATGCTTATATGGTACTAAGGTAAACCCGTCGAGGTGCTGAATAGGCCTGCTAGCAGCGGGGCTATGCCGGGTAAAGGGAGTTGAAAAACATAAAGTGGCACACCTAAAACTAAACAAAAACCCTTGGGTCTCATTCTGAAACATTATCAAATGAAGGCTACGAGATGACCTTTATATCTCTCAGATGATGTTCTTAAGAACCTTAAAGTATCCACTTTAGATTTCTATCTTTAAAATAAATAGGTTTGCATGAGAAGTGGGACCCTCAGTATGTGTAATTCACCTTACCTAGGCAAGAAGAGCTTCATCTCTAAAAACTTGGATAAGAAACGAGTTAATCATCTTGGGATGTATTCTTTTATGTGTTCCTCTCTTCAAATGAGATCCAAAATATACTTATATCACTTTTGTTTTAAAGGTAATCTAGCCAGGGGGGCCCTATTAGTCAAAGCCATTATGAAAACTCTTGGCCACTATCCTATAATCATATTAGACTCACATCCAACCCTTTCTCCTAAATATGATCCACAACAGATTGGATAAGACTTAACATCAAATCACTAACAGATCTAATCTATTACTCATGACTCCACTTTTCCGTCATAACTACTTTGCCATGAGTAATAAGTGTGAAGAATAGGCCAGGAAGTTTGTATTTTATAATAGGAACTTAGGAGCTGAAGAAGGGTGGAACGTCAAGAATGTTTGATCAAGTGAGGAGTACCATCAATTTTGAGATTTTGAAGATCATTGTTGCATGAGGACATGCAATGACTTAAGCATGGGGGAATGTTGAGTCTCAGTATTGACACCTCTATTACCATATATTATCTTTGTCTGAGTCAATTTTACCTATGCTATGAGTATATACTTGACTGTTTCCTCCATAAATACATTTGATGACCTTGTTCATGTGCATAAGAGGTAACTTATGATTAAAGCATGGTTTGTTTAGTTTTCCTGAGTTAAAACGATTAAATGTTTGATTTTGCATGATCCTAATCATTTGACTCTTAAGTAGCATTGATCCGATAATTCTTGGGTGTCCAATCTAGTACCAACACCTGTTCTGTGCTAATCCAGTACTCATGGTGTGACTATGTGTATTCCGGTACTAAACACCTACCTATAGGATTCCGGTACCAACATTCTAGTACTAGATTTTCACTTCGATTTCCATGTTGATAATGCTGAATCACAAAATTTGGGGACATGGGTTTTGTCCAGAGCGGTGTTTTCATTATAATTTGTGGTCCATAATCCCAATATCTCACACGTATGGACCTCCATCTCAGGGGTAACGATCCATCCTAAATCTTTGCCAATTTTCGAAAAATTCTAAGATCATGCCCAAATTCGTGGGAACTGCATTTCCTTGATGAGCTAATGGTTTTACTTGACCTCCATTGATGGAAAATGGTTTTGATTTGGATTGGATTGTCTAGATCCAAATTTGTAATGTAAAAATCATATAAATTGAGTGATGGCTAAGCCAAAAGGGAGACGAATTAGTATGCTGCAAATTGGATTTCTGAACCAACTCCTTTTGTAATTTCATTTGTTGTAGATCAATGAAAGTTTGAATTCAATGATCCTGTGTGTCTCTTAGCATTTATAATCTTCTAATATAAAATATTCCATGTTGGCATCGGCAAGGCCACTGATCCAACTTGGTAATCTCATTGTAAATTACTAGTATAGATTTCTATTTTTTTGTACTTGTTGTTTTGATTTCATTTCTGATTTCACTATAATAATTGATTGCAAAGTATGGCAGCACAGGAACAATTGGGAATCCATCATTCGCATTACATAAGCCATCAAATGGAACATCTCATTAAGACTTATGTTTCCTGTGTAGAAATGAAGTAATTTCCAGAATTGCAAGATTGTAAGATTGTATTAAATTTATGTTTGTGATGCATCAATTGATTTTGAAGAGTGTGCAGAATTAGATAAGAATTTCTTGCAAGTTTGAAGTGATTTGTTACAGGAAATGAGATCAGAATTCATCTCTCACCTTCATGCACCATTTAATGAAGCCTCTTAATTATATTGACTATTTTCTGTATTACACAGGTTTGATTGGAGTGAATAGAGTTATGATTGCTTTTTTTATAAGAGTGAATTGTTGATTACTGTTTTCAGTTGCTACAGGGAACAAGATATGAGGTCATCTCTTCATTTCATGAGCCCCTAATGAACAAACTTGTCACCTAAGAAAGAACCTTTTGATTCACTATTTTCTTGAAAAGTTTTGTTATCAGTTTTCTCTTCTAAGTTTGAAGTTGTGTGAAGCATTTGGATATTCTAAAACAGAGTGTTATGTTATTAATTGTTTCTTGATTGAGATATACTCATCAGACATAGGAACCTATCTTTTATTGGCACATATAGTGCATCAAATCTACTGATTAGGAATCCCAGTTGATAATTAATGTTTGGTAATATATTATGCAAGTAATTGCACCAAAAATCACATAACACAACAAAATGATAAAGGAGTTCACCCCTCTCTTGGGCTACATCTCCTGGTCCATCTTCCAATGGATCATTTTCATTGTATGATCAAAATTGTTATTACGGTGCTTTACAATGCTTATAATGCAAAATAAATGGCTCCAATGGCTCCAGAATGTCCAAAAACCCCTGTTTGGGCTCTTTCTACACCTGGTTTGGCCAAAAATTGAAGAAAATATCCTTCTTGGAAGTTTTCCCCCAAGACTTGTTGTCTCTACTCTCCAAAATGCACCCACAATGCAAAAAGTATGCCTCTACCTCACCAAACCTAGCTCTCAAGAACACTCTGGGTCATGGGTGGATTTGTCACGTCGTTAGAGATTCCAATGCCCTTTCTGACGGAGATCTTGGTTGCATGGCCCATGTGGCTAGGTGCTGGGCTAGATTTCCACACATGTCATTAGTTCTCTATCAATTCCCTGTGCACCTGGTCACATGGCATTTGTTGAGGTTTTTTTTCCATGGGATGGGGCTAAGCCCCGACCCTTTGTCCCATCGATTGAAGCCAAGGTAAGTTTAAATAAAGATTTGAAATGTTATGGTTAAGAAACAAATGTAGGTGGGTTGGTGGCCTGGCCTATGAGAAACCCTTGCCTTTTCCGGAGGTCATGGGTTCGATCCTTGTGGAGCCAAAAAAATGTTTATACAACAACAAGGGGGTGCAATGTGGCGGACCCTGAGTGGGCCATGTGGCACCCTATTATTGGCCACCAAAACCTGTCATGTGTCGACCAATGATTGGTTCACGTCACCACCTATCTAGTCACCCTACCAAGTCACCCTACCACTATAACATTCCACGTCACCTTGTCACATCAGTTGTATGGTCATACAGACTGTACAGTCAGTTGCCACATCATCCTGTATGGACTGCATAGTCAATAACATTTGCCTGTTTGGTAAAACAAACATAACACCATATATTTTCCATATAGACTCCATTTGAGCCCATTCAAGTTGAGTTGGGATCGTGAGGATGATATCTACGCAATGAAACCATTTTCGAGCAATTTTGAACACTTTGATTTTTGAGCATTTTTTTGATCCCCTGGATCACTGCTCCCCATAGGGAAGCTTTTCGACCTCCAAAATACTATTTTCAGTCAATCTGTAGATGAGGGTATAGTTCCCTCACCCTTCCAATCTCAATCCCTTTAGTTTTTCTTGGATTAGTGCCTTTGAGACCAACACGAATGTACTCTAGATTCCCTCATTTTGAAGTTCTTATCTTTCTGTCAAGGATGGTATCCTATTGCAATTCTGAAATATATTGTGGCAAGAATTCATCTATTGAATGAATATGAACATGCTCTCCTTGATCATCAATCAAAGGAGGCTCATACAATCTCAAATTCTCAACATTAACAATTGCATACATTTTCATATAGGGAGGAAAATTCAAACGGAAGGCATTGTTACCAATTTTTTCAAGAACCTTAAAAGGTCCATATCTTATTGGTTTCATCTTTTTACCTTCTCCCTTAAGCCTCTCTTTTCTAATGTAAATCCAAACTTCATCTCCAACTTGGAAACTGTGATCAACATGATGCTTGTCATGTTTTGTCTTGTACTCGACTTGGCTCTTTTCCAACTATTCTTGTACCATTTGATGCACCAATTGAATTTGTTCAATAAACTTCTTTTCTCTATCAATGTCATAATGACCATCAATAGAAACATCCTTCCCAAAGATGAAATCTAAAGGATATTTTGGAAAATAACCAAAACATGCCTCAAATGGCGATGTTTGAGTCAATGAATGCTTAGCCCGGTTATAAGCATGTTGAATGTAGTGTAGTTGCTCATCCCAAAGCTTAGGATGTTTGCTGCAATAACCACGAAGAAGATGTACTACTATTTTATTCACCAATTATGTTTGACCATTAGTTTGTGGATGAAATGTTGTGCTCTTTTTCAACTTGGTGTCCATCAGTGCCCATAAGATTGACCAAACATTCCAAAGAAATCGAGAATCTCGATAAGAAATAATGGATTTGGGAAACCCAAAATATACCCATACATGTTGAAAGAACATTTGTGTCATTTTTTCAGCTGTAACCTGCTTCTTACTTGGCATTAAAATACAGATTTTGCTGAAATGATCAACCACAACATAAATATAATCATGATTCTTTTTCGACATAAGTAATCCTCCTACAAAGTCCATGGAAATTATTTCCCAAGGACGAGAAGGAACTGGAAGTAGAGTATACAATCCTAACTTTTTTTTGTTAGGCTTACTTGTAGCACATAAAGAACATCCTCTTACATATTGTGAAACACTTTCATTCATTTTAGGCCAATATCAATACCTTTGCAAATTAGCCACCATCTTTCCTACACCAAAGTGGCTAGCAATAAGAGAAGAATGTGCTTCCCTTATGATGTTGACTCTTTCACCTTGTGGATTACATAGCTTTCCAAGATGATACAAAATTGTATCATGCACATGGTAATCTAATTCCTCAACTTGGTTAGAATGACACAAAGTTTCATAAACCTCTTTGAAATCAACATCTAAAGCATATTATTCAACATAGATCTCATGCATGATAGAATTATGCTTAAGAATAATTGAAGCACTAACAATAGGCCAAGAAAGCATATCGACAACTTTGTTATAAATGCCTTTCTTATAACTGATAACCAAGTGGAATTTTTGTAGGAAACCCATCCATCTAAAGTGCCTTGCTTGTTGTAGCTTTGTTTGTGATTACAAGTATTGCAATGGTTGATGATATGTGTGAATAATAGTTTCTTTTCCCAACAAATAACATTTCCATTTTTTCACACTTTGCACCAATGCATATATCTCCTTGTCATATGTAGGATAATTAATCACAACACCATTAAAAGTTTCAAAATGATAACAAATGGGCTTACCATGTTGCAACAAGACTGGTCCCATTTCATAGTGACTTGTATATGTTTGTATCTCAAATGGTTTCCTTAAATCAAGAAGTGCAAGAACTGGAGCTGAACTAATTCTCTCCTTCAATGCATCAAAAGATTTTTGTTGCTTTCCTCCCCATTGGAAAACCTGTTTAATGCTTGTCACAACATGTAATGGAGGTGCAATGGAGGAAAAGTTAGAAATAAACTTTCTTCAATATTGGGCTGCTCCCCAAAAGATTCTAACCTTTGTTACATTGTTGGGCTTGGGCATTGTTGGGCTTGGGCCAATCTAAAATGACTTTGACCTTTGAGGGATCTATCTTCAATTTCCCCCCTCCAACAATATGTCCCAAGTAAACTAATGAGGTTTTTCCAAACTCACATTTAGACATCGCTAAAAACAAATTTTCTTTCTTCAAGACATCTAAGACTTTATTCACATGACTAACATGTTCTTCATGAGATTTTGTAAATATCAATATGTCATCCAAGTAGACAATTACATAATCATCAAGAAAAGGCCTTAAAACAACATTCATCACTCTCATGAATGTTGCAGGAGCATTACAAAGCCCAAATGGAATAACCATCCATTCATACAAACCTTTCTTTGTTTTTAAATATGTCTTCCATGTGTCTCCTTCAACAATCCTAATATGATGATAACCACTTCTCAAGTCCAACTTAGTGAAATAATTAACATCTTTCAATTGATTAAGAAAATCATCAATTCTAGGAATAGGGTAATGATTCTTTACTGTAATCTTGTTCAAGGCTCTGAAATATACACACATGCTTCATGTACCATATTTCCTTTGTACTAAAAAAATTGGTGACCCACATGGTGATTTGATTGGTTGATAACCCCTTTGTCAAGAAACTCTTGGGTTTTTTTATTTTTTTATTTCAGCATTCTCCATGACTGACATCCTATACATGCCAATATCTGGAAGATGAAAATCTTGCTGCAATTGGATCTCATGTTGGATACCTCTTTTAGGAGGCAATCCTTCGGGTTCCTAAAACATATCATCATATTTGTTAACAACCTCATACAAATCATATTTTAACTTTTCATCAAATCCTTGGAAAGATTCTTTTTCAACATTGTCTTTGGGTTTGATCATCAAGAGTACAAAGTTCTTACTAGAATTGAATAACCTTTTCATATGTCCAACATTTACAAGTGACAAATTCAACTTCTTGGTATGTGCTCTAAAAATGTACTCAACTCCATTAAAAAAAAAAAGATATTTTCTCTCATGACAATGAAATATGGCTCTCCTATCATATAAATATGGGCTTCCCAAAACAATACCACAAATATCCAATGGACTACCTCATCTATAAAGTTTGTAGTGATGGAAAATATAAGTTTACATGTTTTTGTCACATGCAATTTGGCATTGTCACATATCCAACCTAGAGGATACGGCTTAGGATGAGGATTTTTTTCCAAATGCAATTTCTTGACAATGTCTTCGGAAATGAGGTTGGATTGAGAACTAATATCAAATAGAGTATCTATCTTGGTATTCTTTGGAATAATCCTTATGTGGAAACTATCTATTCTTTATTTTGCATGTTGAGTTTCATTGAGGTTACTAGTTGAAGAACTAGTACTGGAAATAGAGTCCTTACCTTGAAAACCCATGGTTGTGATTTTTGTTTCATCTCCAGAATCAGATCCTAAATCACGTTGTGTAGTTGCAATAGTCTTTGGTTTCCCTTTGTTGTTGAACTTTTTGGGTCTCATTTCAGGATGAAGTTTCCAACAATGGTCTTCATCATGGCCATCTTTTGAACAATGTTTACATGAGAGTTTTTCTCCCTCTTTCTTGACTGAAACATTCTTCTTTCCATTTCCTTTGAATTTCCTCTTTCCTTTGTCTCCATTATAAAATGGCTTATTTTTGCCTTCTTGAGGAGCATTCTTCTCTCTTGCTTCTAATTGAGTTGGTTGTACACAAACTTCATCTAGATTTGTAGGGTTAAACATTAGAATTGTGTGTCTCAAATAGCTATGCAATCCTCCAATGTATTTGAGTAAAGTTTCTTGAGAAGATAAATCTATACCCAAAATCAAATCTCTTCTCCTAAACTCTTGGGTGTAGCTTTGCACATTTTTCCCTTTAGCTTGTCTAAAGTTTTTCCAATCCATGATATATTTTTGCATGTATGCTAATGGATTAAATTTCCTTTTAATTGCAACAATAAAATCATTCCAAGAGGATAAAACTTTACCATGTTTCTTCATGTTCTCTTGAGTTTTGGCTTCCCACCAAATGAGTGTTGCACCTTCCAATATAAGAGAAAAAAGTTGAATCTTAGTTTCATCATCCTTGATTCTTTGTATCCTACAATACACTTCAATCTAACGAATTCAATTATCCAATTTCTCAACATTTACCTCTCCATTGTACATAGGCAATTAAAAGTTAATATCAAGCTTAAGCAAAGGAGTTTGTGGAGGAATTTTACCATGTTCTTTTGGAGAATCTGGAGAAGGTTGTGAAATACTAGAGGAAGTGGAAGATGGAGGTGAAGGAGGTGGAGTGCCACCATTCCCTCCAATCCCTTTTGAAGTCTTATCACCATTATATTCATTTTTTTTGGGAGGATATGAGCTTCCTCCATGCAAACTTGCATTCCTCTCCTCATATAAAACTTTGACCATTTATGTCATATCATAAAAGGTTTTTCTAAAAGTTTCCTCTTCTGAAGTAGGAATTTCATGACTCTCCTCATGAGCCATACTTGGTAAATGTCTCCTTGAAACTTGAGGTGAATGTATTGTTCTCCTTCTTGAAAGTTGAGAACTTGGCTCCACAAGTTTTCCTTCTCCTCTTGTGAGACTCAACCTTGTAAGCATCAGAAAACAAAACACTTGCAAACAAATCAAACCTTCAAAAACCTCGCTTTGATACCGATTTGATATGAAATTTAAAAAGGTTTGTGTATAACGATTGAAAGTAGAAAATGTATGTTTCTTGGGAAATTCGATCAAGTTGCAAGCACATAAAAATTATTGAGTTTTTACTTAAAATGAACAACAAAAACAGTCATAAACAAACATCAAAATAAGCACATAACACAACAAAATGATAAAGGAGTTCACCCCTCTCTTGGGCTACATCTCCTGGTCCATATTCCAATGGATCATTTTCATTATATGATCAAAAGTTTTAACGCAGTGCTTTACAATGCTCAGAATTCAAAATAGATGGATCCAATGGCTCCAGAATGTCCAAAAACCCCTATCTGGGCTCTTTCTACACCTAGTTTGACCAAAAAATTGAAGAAAATACCCTTCCTGGAAGTTTTTTCCCAATACTTTTTGTCTTTTCTCTCCAAAACACTCCCATTGTGCAAACATTTGGCCTCTGCCTCACCAAACCTAGCTCCCGTACACAATCTAGGTCATGGGTGGATTTGTCACGTTGTTAGAGTTGCCAATGCCCTTTTTGACAAAGATCCTGATCACATGGCCCATGTGGCTAGGTGTTGGGATAGATTTATGCACCCATCATTAGTTCCTTGTCAGTTCCCTGCATGCCTGGTCACATGGAATTTGTTGAGGGTTGTTTCCATGAGATGGGGCTAAGCCTCGACCCTTTTTCCCACTGATTGAAACCAAGGTAAGTTTAAATAAATGTTTGAAATGTTATGGTTAAAAAACAAATGTAGGTGGCCTAGTGGCCCAACCTACGCGAAACCCTTGCCTTGTCCGGAGGTCACGGGTTCAACCCATGTGGAGCCAAACAAGATTTTATACAACAACAAGGGGATTCCACGTGGCGACCCCTGAGTGGGACATGTGGCATCCTATTATTGGCCACCAAAACTTGCCACATGTCGACCAACGATTGGTCCACGTCACCACCTATCCAATCACCCTACCACTACAACAACCCATGTTAGTTGTACGATCGTACGAACTGTATAGTTAGCTGCAACATCTGTCTGTACGAACTGTATAGTCAACAACATTTGTCTGTTTGGGAAAATGGGAAGAACACCATATATTTTCCATACAGAATCTGTTTGAGCCCTTTCAAGTTGTGTTGGGATCGTGAGGAAGATATATATGCAATGAAACAATTTTTGAGAAATTTCGAACACTTTTATTTTTGAGCATTTTTTTGATCACCTAAATCACTTGGTGATATTCACTATCAACAAAGAGGTTGCATTCCAAACATCATATTTACAGGGAAGACCATTAAGAAATGGTATGACACAATAGTTCTTCCATATCCAACCATAACATGGCCTCACACATGGCTAGTTCTATTGGCATTTATTGTTATAGGAAGAATATGGCTCATGTCTTGATTTCGTTATGATATCATACCCACAATCACACATATGCAATTAAATTTCTCATAAATGGTCATTAAGAAACATTTGTATACTTAATTCCCTCTACCTTTACATCAATTAAAATACTTAATCTTAACTGACGTAATTCTTACCTCAACCCCCTTCAACATTTATGCATTATAAGAAACCAATGCATACCTGCATGGTTGTTATCAATTATTTTATGCTACCTATTCAACCAGTATCTTTTAAAATCTCTTAGGATCCTTTGACCAATCTTCTTGGCCATAATTTTACTGTCCTTATTGTATTCACATGGATGTCATTCATATATAACAACAACAAAATCAACATAATTTCCATCCATATTATAAACATTTTTGTTGGATACACAATCCATCATTAGTCTTATTTAATTATCATGACACCATTATTTCACAAATAACAACAATATCTTCCTAGTATACAACATGTTATATGCATTCCCAAACATTTCCACGTGAGCTAAGGCATATTTGTATGCAAGGAAATCCATTCTCAATGTGCCCATGAGTGCATATGCATTCCGGTTTCTTATGCTGTATATGGTTGTGCAATTGGCCATATCATAATTGTTGCTACATTAATTGCATCAACCTTTGTTATCCTTTT
This sequence comes from Picea sitchensis, assembly GCA_010110895.2. Lineage (NCBI taxonomy): Eukaryota > Viridiplantae > Streptophyta > Pinopsida > Pinales > Pinaceae > Picea > Picea sitchensis. The sequence continues at coordinate 9,639 of SNQJ01S0152386.1, read as the reverse complement.
TAGCTTTCTTTGTTGTCCTTGGTTGTTCCCAAATATCACTAGATTCTTGTAGACCTTTGTGCACTTACTGTAATAATTATCTATGTTTGTGTCAGAGAGTTGGATTAGGTTGATGGACAATTGGTTTGGATTGTTGGTTTTCATTATGTCAACCCTTGGAGAGTGATATTTTAGATTGATGTCAACCCTTGGAGAAGTTTGGTAGTGAAGTCTATTAGCATAGAGGTATGGGTAAGGGACCCAGGTTTGTTTGAGGTATAAAGGCATGACAATCAGTGAATATGTAGGTAAGAATATTTTATATGGAAAGTACATGTCATGCCATTTCCAGTGATATGAGGAACATCACATAACTCCTCACGGTTAGAGAGTTATGGCCATGTGGAGTTGGAGAACCCTCATGAGTAATCTAGAATCCCATAGAAGGTCAAATAAGTCAATTATTCTAAAAGCTCCTAGAAGAAGTGTACTAGTCAAATTGATGGTAACTAGGAGTTAATCATGGGTATAGTTGTTGCATTAAGAAAATAATTAAAAACAAATTACTTGCAACAAAAAATTGTGAGTTTGGTAATTATGGTAAAGTAGTTGTGATGAGAAGATTGAATAATCAAAGTGGTTGACTAAGAAATAAATTAAATAATAAAGTGGTTGCAACAAGAAGTTAGTTAAGGGAAAATAAGTTATGAATTGAATAATTATGAAATGTTAGTTGCAACAAGAAGTTGTGAGTAAAGATAAATTATTTAAATAATAAAGTAGTCAAAGTGGTTGCAAAGAGAAATTATTTAAATAATAAAGTGGTTGCAACAAGAAGTGGTGAATTTACTATTTATGAACAAATCAAAGTGGTTGAAAAAGAAATTAATTAAATAATAAAGTTAGTTGCAACTAGAAGTGGAGGGATTACTATTTTGGGATAAAGTGGTTGTAAGTGGACAAGTGGTTAGAAGTGGGCTAGCCATAAAAGAAGGAAGTTGGGTAAAGTTAGTTAGAAGATAACCCCTTGAGGAAGCTACTTGGAGAGTATAAATAAGAGAACAAGGAACTCCCATTATAACATAACCCTACCTATTGAATATTATTGAAGATCTATTTTGTGAAAGGTATATTGCAGGTACACATTGATACATCAAGTTACACAAGTCTGAGGTAGTAAAGGAGGGTTGATGGTGAAAGTTTCAGAGTTGCAGAATTACTGAAAAAACCCTAGTTTTTGAGGTGTATGCGGGCTATAGTGGAGGAAGTCGCGTACATATGTGGGATGCAGTGGAAGAGGGTGCATACATACACAATATTAATAATAATAGGTTGTGTACAATTGGGAAAATCCATGAAAGATTGAGAAGATGAAGATGTCAGGTCTCTAGATTCTGAAAGAAACCTCCCAGGAAAGTCTACAATGATTAGGTACAATAGATCTATCTGCAGGTTCAAAAGGTATGTCATATTCTTATGCGTAGTTGGATATTGTTTCTTACATGTGATATGGTTATGGGATATTGAGGATTTTCCCTAGATAGGTTGTTGGTTGTATGACACATATTGTATGAGCTAGATCTACAGAAATACAGTGTTGGTTATGTAAAGTACTTATCAGTAAGGTTACGACACTTTGTTTATGAGTTATATCATGGATAATGTGATACTATATAGAGTTATATCATTGATTTATTGATACATATTCTTGGCACATGTCTAGAGGTATTATTGTTTCATTATACTTGCTATAGTGAATGGTTTTGAGGCAGATCTGTTGTAGTACATGGCTTGTACATGTGTGAAATTTATTGGTATATCTTATGGTACATTGTGAGAGGATTTTGTTAGTGGTCTTGATATATGATTGGTACACACTTGAGGCTACATAAAAATGAGGTTTTGGCACATGGTTTGATGTAAGGGTTTATGGTATTTGGATTTTTATCACTAGGTAAATTGTTGGGCTGAAAATCAATGACCCACCAAGGTAAACTACAAACCAAATTTAAGACTGGAAACTAGCCTTTCCAATCTAGATAGGGCTCTCTCTGAGACCTAGTCTCTAATAGATAATAACTTTAGATTGACGACTAGATTTATATGCTTGAGAATTTTTTTTTTGGTCTCGCTAGCAAGGAAATATAGTACCTTTGGGTTGTGGATTCAACCCCTTGAAAATGAGAGAAATTAATGACTGGTAAGTTAATCTTTGAGAGGATAAAGGCTAAATAGGAAATGATCTTTCAGTGTAAATATCGATGTGTATGGCGGAAGAAAGGAGAAACATAAATCAAATCAAAGGACCAATAAATATGAATTCCAATTTACTTAGAAGAAAAACACAGAGTTTAAATTGTTGAGTCTAAAGCACCACGCAATGAATTTTAAACTCCTTAAAAATTTCCATTTTAAACAAATGAAACATACATGAATTTGCAGGAAACGTGAAGTACATACAAATATGGGATCACAATACATCAAACCACCACCATTATAATCTTTTCATCAAAGCTTCAGGACCTCTGCATTATATTTCCATCAGATTCAAAAGATTGCATTCAAGAGTCCTCTGTCTACACTAATTTGACAACCTGGATTACATAAAAAAGATACAATATATACAAAACTAACTCCCCCCTAGGGTTCTTATGCTTGAACTACTTTTCCTCTAGAATCATGGATTCAATTACTTCCTCCCCGTACAACATTTTCAACAGAGTTTACCAAAAATAGAAACCTGACTGTGCCCAATCATAATAGAATTGACACATTTTTTTCAATCATTTGGTCATGAGTAAGATTCGGCCATTAGGTTGCGATAAATCAACGTTTTATTTCAAGGGATGCTTGTTGATTATTTGGGTTGGTTTTCATTGATGTCAACCCTTGAAGAAAGTACGGTAGCGAATTCTGATAGCACAAAGGTTTGGGTAATTGACCCAAGTTTGGTTGATGGATAATGGTATGATTTTTGATATATCTGCTAGCAAGACTATTATAGATGGATAGTACATGTCATGCCATTTCCAGTGGTATGTGGAACGTCACATAACTCCTCATGGTTAGAGTTATGGCCATGTGAAGTTGGAGAACCCTCATGAGTCATCTAGAAGCCCCAAAAGGTCAAAGTAATCAAAGTGGTTGCAAAGAAGAAATTATTTAAATAATAAAGTGAAGTGATGAGTGTACTGTAATTCAAAGTGGATACGAAAGAAATTATTTAAATATCAAAGTTAATGGAGAAATTACTAAGTGGACAAGTGGTTAGAAGTGGGTTAGCCCTAAAATAAGGAAAGTGGGTTAAGATGGTTAGAAGGTAATTTACATAATAAAGTGAAGTGATGAGTGTACTAAAAGTCAAATATTATGAAAAATAAGTTATTTAAATAATAAAGTTAATGGAGAACTTACTAATTATGGAAAGTGGTTAAGTTAAGTGGACAAGTGGTTATAAGTGGGTTAACCCTAAAATAAGGAAAGTTGGTTAAGATGGTTAAAAGGTAACCCCTTGAGGATGCTACATGAAAGTATAAATAAGAGGCAAGGATCTTTCATTTAAACACACTTGAATATCATTGAATATCTATTTTTGTGAAAGATTATTTGGGCAGGTATTATTGATAGAGAAAAAATGTAGCAGAAAAAGTGCAGCAGGAAAAGTGCGGTAGAAAAAGTGCATGAGGAAAAGTGTGGCAGAAAACGTGCGGCAAGAAAAGTGCGGCATGAAAACTATGGAAGAAAAAGTGTGGCAAGAAAAGTGAGGAAGAAAAAGTGCGGAAGAAAAATTGCAGCAGGAAAAGTGCAACAGAAAAACCGCAGCAAAAAAAGTGCAGTGAAAAAATCGCGGCAGAAAAATCATGGCAATAGATTTGCGGCAGCAAAACCGCAGCAACATAACGCTACAAGAAGAAAAAAAGGTATGGTTCTCATATGTGTAGTGTTGAATTTATGAATCAAGTTGAGGGTTATCCTTGTAAATATGTTGGATGCCCTCTTGGGAGTTTATGGCTTGTTGTAGAGTTGATCTGAGGTAGATCTATTGAAGTTTAATATTAGTTCATGTTTGAGGGATTTTGGTTGAGGTATGTTGCTGAATTTATTGGTACAGATAGAGGTTGTATAACAATGAGGTTCTAGCACATGGTTTGAGTTACATACTTGTGGTATAGTGTTTGAGGTATATGTGATCAAATTAGATTTGGATGATGAAATTGATAAGGGCTTTTGGTTGAGGTACATGTTGGGTGCATGGTTGAGACAAGTAGTTGATGAGTTGGCACATACATGAGGTGTATAGTTGATGATGTTGGTACATCTTAATGAGTGATAGTTTATGTGTATTTGATGCATGATTGGTATATATTTGGTGCATGGTTGATGCACTCATTGATGGTACAGGTTGAGGTACAGGTTGTTGCATGGTTGATGCACTTGTTTATGGTACAGGTTGATTATAGGTTATTTGTACAGGTTTGGTGCATGGTTTATTCATTTGTTTATGGTACAGGTTGAGGTACAGGTTGATGTATGGTACATGTTGGCACATGTTATTGGTACATGTTGTTACAGGTTGTCTGGTATAGGTTTATAGTAGTATATATCACAGTGATAGTGTGACAGTGGTTCCATCATTCTATTTCTACATCAGGGTGGTTGGACAGGGCAAGGACAGGTGGTTGTAACCACCTTTTGTTTGTAGCTGAAGAACATAGGGGTTGTAGCCAGAGAATTGGGGAGTTGGAGCTTCCCTCAGGTTGTAGCCTAAGAAAATAGGGGGTTGTATCCTCCTTTCGGTTGTAGAGAAAGAATTGGGGAGTTGGAGCTTCCTTTAGGTTGTAGCCTGAGAAACTAGGGGGTTTGAACCTCCTTCCAGTTGCAACTAGAAAACAAAGTAAATTGGTGCTTCCAATAAATGTAATTCTTAAAGACATAGAAGAAAAATCATTTTGTGGTTTTCTCTCTCTTTGGGTTTCCATGTAAAACATTGGTGTATTATGTATGTGTGTGATTGATCATTTGTTCATTGTTTATTTTCTATGAAATTATTGGATGATAATGCTACATTGATATAAAACTTGCATTTTATGGTAAAAAAGGATTAAATTTCTCTATTACTGATTCACCCCCCCTCTTAGTAATCCAACAATTGGAATCAGAGATGGTTCCTTCAGGAAATAGTTTAACCACTGGAAGGAGATCATGGATTATTCTGAGAATGGAGTACCGATGTTTAATGGTCAGAATGGTTTAAAGTATGAGATGTGGGGGAGAAGGACGAAAGTATTTTTACTGGCACATGAACATTATATTTGGCTATCAGTTGTTATAGGATATGATAGTTCAAAAAGGGAAAAGACTGCATCCAAGAAGGAATTGAAGAAGAATAAAAAAATAGAAATGAGGAATTGAAGAAGAATAAAAAATAGAAATGGATTTCATCTAGGAAGGATTACCTAATCTTAGTAAGAGGCAAGGTTGGTGAACATTTACCAACCAAAGAACTTTGGGATAATCGACATGAGATATATTCTTCACCCATCGCAGATTCAAAAAATGCCAAAGAAGATGCGGATATAGATCAAGAATAATTATGTTAACCATGTCAAACAGATTCAGAAGATGAAGAGTACATAATCACCAAAGGTATGTTGTTTTTCTTTAATTGTGAAAAACGTAGACATCTTGAAATAGAATGCCATGAAGGAAATGAGACAGAAAAACTAATTGAAAAGGAAGATGATTATGAAGCATAATTTATTAGTGCTTTAGATGAACTAAGATAAGAAAACAAGTCAGTCAAGAAAGAATTGATGAAACAAAAGGAAAGTGTTCACATTTTTGAAGAAGCCCAACAAGTCATCGGGAACTTAAGAACTCAACTAGAAGAAGCCAGAAAGATCGAAGAAATCTTGAATATCAAAAGAAATATTTGGAAGCCAACATAGAAGCACAAAAGGAAGAAGCATAAATGAGAGAGAAGATATTGACAGATCATCTTAAGGAAATAACTAACGATCTAAACCAGCTTGAGGCAGATTTTGGTCAAGAAGAGAAAGGACTTGAAGAAGAAATAATCACATTAAAAATTCATCTTGAAGAAGCTAAAAGAACAAAAGAATTCATGAAGTCTTAGATAATGAAGAAATAATAAGAGGTTGAGAATCTTGAAGAAGAAGTTGTCACATTGAGAAGTAAAATTGTCAAGCTCAACAAGAAAGTTGAAGAGACAGAAACATCCACATCAACTATAGATAATGAAGAGAAGCACTATAGGTTGCTAGAAAAGAAGAATGAAGAAAATAGAAAGAGTTATGCAGAAGTACTCAAAGGAAGGAATCATGGTCAACCAGAATCTAAGAAAACTATTGAAGACACATCTTCAAGAAGACCATCCATGTTCAAGACACAAAGAATCTTCAATCATGATCATGATCAGTCAAGGAAAAAATTTAGAAGGACTACACGACAAAGAAGATCATTCACTTTGAGGTATGCAAATTTCTTTTATGGTCATTGCTTTTATTGTACTAACTTTGGACATAAGGTTGCATATTGCAGGGATTATAAAATAAATGTTCAAGCAAGAAATGCCTATGTGGGCCCATGTAACATTGAATGTTACAAATGTCATAACTATGGACACATAGCTAGTGATTGTAGAATCATGATCGATACTTCCATGAAAGAGAAAATTGATATCAGATGTAATAGATTATGGATAAGAAAACAAAAAGAATAGGTGAACAAAGACCAAGTCCCAGAGATCACAATATTGGCAATAAAACGAGATGAAGAAAATTCTATAGAAAAAAATAAAGATGTCAAATACATAAAGGTTTGGAAAACAACTGAAAGAAAATAAGGACATGTAAATAAGGAACAGGCTCAAGAGATTGTACTTTCAGGAATTGTAGTGAAATATGAATCCACAGACAAAAATAAAGAAGTCAGAGCTCAGAGAGATGATGAATCTACCAATGAAGATGATGATGAATACACATCAGAGTAAGAATTGTTCTAAGCCATCCGACTTAGAGACTCCCAGGTAACATGAATATTAAACATGGGGATTTTATGCAATAGCTGTGACAGACTAAAGAACCATCATTCGAGCAAATTGAAAAGTTTGAATAGACAGATCTAAAGTAGTCAGTTGGAAGCAATACAATAAATTGTAGCAGTAAATACTTCATGATAGTACAATGATAAATGGGTCAAGATTATGGATAGTGTGCAGTAGATTCTTGGACAATATGGACAGAGATGGATTCATAAGAACACTTAGCAGGTTTGGACAGATATATGAAAGTGGACAAGAACACAAATTCATATATTTGTTTAGAGAGTGGTTCAGAGACAAAGGAACATTATCATAATGGATGATAATTACACAAGAAATGGATCGAACAATGCTAATGGATTCAAAATTGACGGATGTTGTTTGGACACATGCCATGCATACAAATGTTAACATTCAAAATAGAGTAATGCTCAGAAAAAAAAATGAAAAAACTTCTTACGAGCTATGTAAAGGAAGACCAACAAATGTGAATCACTTCAGAGTATCTAGAAGCAAATGCTACATAAAAAGAGAAGATGGAAGAATGAGAAAGTTTTACTCTCGTGTGGACAAAGGAGTACTTTTTGGTTACTTAAGTACAAGGAAAACATACAAGTGTTACAATCTGAGGTTGAACAAAGTTGTGGGAAGCATCAATATAACAATTGATGAAACAGGTAGACAAGAATTAAAGGAAGAAAAAAATGAATCATTGGAACAAATTTACGAAGAAGAAGTAGAAAATGAAGAAGAAGTCTGCATCGAACAACCAGAAGGATTTCAGTTTTCAGAGAATGCAGATTACGTGTGCAAATTGAAGAGGGCCTTGTATGGTCTAAAACATTCTCCTAGAGCATGGTACTCTAGACTGGATAAATATCTACAACAAGCAGGCTTCAAAAAAGGAAGTGCAAACAATAACCTCTACATCAAGGTAACTCAAGATTGTATTTTATTAATTCAATTTTAATGTTGATAATATTATTTTTGGAAGCAATCATGACATGTTAATCCAAAAATTTGCAAAGGATATGCAGAATGCATTTGAAATGTCATTACTCGGAGAACTATCCTTATTTCTGGGTCTTTAGATACGTAAAATCAACCAAGGAAATTTTATTTCTCAAACTAAGTATATCAGAGAGAGGCTAAAGAGGTTTAGAATGGAATATTGCAAAGCAATTACCACTCCTATTCAAACCAGTTGAAAGTTGAGAAAATATGATGATTCAAAGTCAATAGAGTAGAGGAAATACATGTCAATGATTGGTAGCTTACCATATGTGAAAACATCCATACCAGATGTAATGCAGGCAGTTGGAAAGGTGGCATGATTTCAAGCAACACCAAAGGAATCACATGCATTAGCAGTGTAGAGGATTTTGAGATATCTCAAAGGAATAGAAGAGTTTGGTCTATGGTATCCAAAAGGAAAAGATATGTCACTTATTTCCTACATAGATTCATATTGGGCAGGTTGCATTAATGACCAAAGAAGCACCAGTGGAGAAACATTCTACTTGGGTGAGTGTTTAGTATATTTTCTAAGAAAGAAACAATCATCAGTTTATTTATCTACAGTCGAAGCAGAGTATATTGTAGCAGGAGGATGTTGTACTCAGGTTCTATGGATGAAACAAACTTTGACATATATACAAGTTGAGTATGATGATCCCATTCCAATCTATTGTGATAATACTAGCGTCATCAGTATCTCAAAGAACCCGGTGATGCAGTCTATGACGAAGCACATTCCAATAAAGTATCACTTTCTATGGGAATAGGTTGCAGAGAAGAACATCAGAGGTGAATATGTGGGAACAAAAGAAAAAGTGGCAGACATCTTTACAAAATCGCTACCAAGGGGCGCCTTTGAGTATTTTCACTAAATAATCGAAGTAATTTATACTCCAAAATGAATGCTTTTGAATGCCTATCTTATATGTCTTAGATTTACATGAGGAAGAAACATAAAGATGACAATTCAGGTTGGGGGTTCAGTTTCAGGAAGAGTTCAGTAAGAGGGAGTATCCACACGGTCATTTCAGTTAGGTGGAGCAACCCCATATGGAAAGATACCTTTTCCATTGATGACAAAGGGGGATGGATTTATCATATTCAAAGGTAAATTCTTGGAGAAACAAAATAGAGGCATGGTTCCAGGGGGAGTGATGGTCACAAGGGGAGCATGAGTGATATGACTTCAGTATTTCATTAGAGTGTTGCCATCAATGCTAAAGGGGGAGATTTTTTATTATTTGGGTTAGTTGTCATTGATGTCAACCCTTGAAGAAAGTCTGATATCAAATTTTGATAGCACAAAGGTTTGGGTAATGGACCCAAGTTTTTTTGATGGATAATGGTATGAGTTTTGATATATTTGCAGGCAAGACTATTCTAGATGGATAGTACATGTCATGTCATTTCCAGTGGTATGTGGAGCGTCACATAACTCCTCACAGTTAGAGAGTTATGGCCATGTGAAGTTGGAGAACCCTCATGAGTCATATAGAAGCCTCGAAAGGCCAAAGTAGTCAAAGTGGTTGCAAAGAAGAAATTATTAAAAAAATAAAGTGAAGTGATGAGTGTACTATAAG
>SNQJ01S0152385.1:29856-42743 GCA_010110895.2 Picea sitchensis | reverse complement strand
CTGAGAGGTGAGTGATTTTTTTCTATCTCATGGGATCCCTTTTCCTTTTGTATTAGATATATATAAATGAAGTCGTGTGATGATCTTAAGGGGGCTAAGTTTGAGTTTCAATTCATCTAGTGCATTGAAGACATCTCTGCATATGTAATCATTCCACACCTTTTGATGATGATAATATAACAATTATGTTTTTGGTGATTGTGTTTTTATTTTTTGTATTCTAACTACGACACATCCCAAGCTAGGAGCCCCCCCTGCTTTGGTATGTGTTGTATGTTAGTATTCATCTTAGTTCATGTTAATATGCATCTTAGTTCATCTTAGTTCTTTACATTTACATGCTACATGGTTTTGATTTCAAAGGAGTGGGAGTAAGTAATAGGAAATGACTAAATGATTGAGTATATTGTATACGGGATAGTTACAAGAACATTTCCATTTATAAAGTGAAATATTGTAGCTGGTGGGTTAAGAAAATGTAGTCTAACATTTGAACATATTTTTGAATTAACTACTCTCTCTGGTTTCATCTTGGATTGTGCAATGGTGTGACTCCTACCTATAAGAAATTATCACTTATAATTTTTATCAAGTGGATTGAATAGATGGAGTGTGACTAATAGCTTGAACATTTTTGTTGATTTCAGTTTGAGTGATTGATGTATTCTCGTGGAAGGCTTACTAGGTTTATGTTTCATTTAATTTCATTTCAAGGTTTTAGTGATTCCTTATTCTTTTACTTTTCATGATTTTAATTTCTTCTCATGTGTGATAGTCCAGGTGTGGATTGCTATCGTAAATATTAACAGGTTAGGATTAGAGGATTTCCAACAAAGCACAAGCTATGGGACCTTGATTAAAATTTGAGATTTTTTTGTTTAATTTTGAAAGTTTTGTGTTTAGTTTTGATAAAGAATAAGAGAAAGGACAACAAGATATTCAAGTACCTCCAAAGACACCTAGCAAAAAAATACAGAAGAATCATCCATCAGATCATATTATCGGGAACAAAGATGCAGGAGTTGAGACGAGAAGAAGAATCTGTTCACCAAAACAACTGAACCTATCACTCTTATCTTCAATTGAGCCTAGAAGCTTTAGAGAATCTAGCAAGGATGAATTTTGGATAAAATCCACGGATGAAGAGTTGGATCATATAGAGAAGAATGACACTTGGGAATTGGTTCCAAGGCCAATGTACAATAATTTGATCAGCACAAAGTGGGTCTTCAGAAATAAATTGAATGAATATGGATAGGTTACTAGGTACAAAGCTATATTGGTATGTAAAGGATACATAGAGGTTGAAGGTATTGAATTTGAAGAGATGTTTTCTCCATTTTCCAGAATGAAAGATGTTACGAGGAAAATCTCTCTATGGCTAGGGTAAACCACAATAGACTGAAATGAATGCAGAAATCAACTCTATCCCAAAAACATGCTATATAAACCAATATGCAAGAGAGATAAGAAAGAGGCCTACCTCGTCCAGATGTTCGATGAAGTCCATCATTGAGAACTTTGATCCAAAGCTATATACCTTCAACTAGTTCTCAACAACCAAGAAAAGAAAGCATATGGTGATAATATAAAAGGTTAGCACATTAGATAGCATAATCCATTAATATACATAACAAATATGCCCATGGATAATAACTCAAATATTTGTGAGATATCAATTGGGTGGGAAAGGAGTATTTCTATCAATAAATGATCAGCAGAAGTGAAAATATTACAGAATTTCGTGTTGGCACAGTTTGGAACTAAGAAACTAAGTTCCTTCCATCTGGGCCTCCACCACTTCAATCCTCCACCAAAGGAAAAATCATAATAGAGAAGCAATGAGGTTCTCAATCAATAAGGGAAGAGCTTGGGGGCTGAACACTGTGTTCAGACTTAAAGGACAAAGGGATGCAAACTCATTATGAAGTAAATAATTTCTCTAGAGTAACTTTTCTCTCAAAGTTGAATTACTTCTCTTCCTTTTCCATAGCTCGGATTTGGCCCATTTATAGCCTTCAAATGGAGCTAAAGGGCCGAGTCAGAATGTTTCCATTATATGGAAGGCCAAGGATCATAGATCTCCTATCGTGACATGGAAACCTGACATTCATTTTCATTTTTTGGCACAAATCCTAATGTACGTGGGTTTCAGTGGAGTAACCTGCCTATACGCATGTTGTATAGTAGCAAGATGCGTACATGCGGAAAATTTTGTATTTTTAGCTCTAGATTTTACAAGCAGGGATGATAAGTCTACATGAAGGAATGGAAAAAGGCCTTATGTGCAAGATTGCATAGGGTGAGGCAAATATTACTATAACAGATGCCCCCTAATGTGTGATTTCAGAGGAGTATCTGTGATGGACGAAATACATTATAAACAATCCAGAAGTGGAGTGACGAGGAACCAACTAGACAAACTAGTTGCTTATTACGTTCTGCACTGACTTTGCATACATGGATGCCAATAGAATTACACTACAGATCCATGTGAAAATATACAAAACAAGTGTATGTGGCCATGAATAGGCAAATACAAATGCGGTTACATGCCAATAGTTGTCATAGTCACAAACATGGCCCAGTAAAACCAGTCTCAAAACCAATCTGAAGATATATGTATACAATGGAGTACAATTTGATCGCCCATGATCATTGAAGTCATATAGGTACTGGTCCAACAAAAAGGGAGCAACAGCTGAGGAAAGTTGTGGCCACATAGTGATGTCTTCAAGTATTCTACACAATCTACCAAGGGTGCAAGTCTACATCATGTGAATAAAGGAGTTGAGATCGAACACAATGAGACATCATTTGATTACCAATCATTGAGTTATATTGTTAACAAATACGAAATAGCCTACCAATAATGAAAGTAGGTATCAAGGCACTGATTACATTCTTACAAGTATGAATGAAGGAGCCGATGTCGAACACCTGAAGAATCCATCAATCAGGAGACATTGATGTATTCCCAACTGTTGATGGCGAGAGAGCATGCCACTGATGACTGTAAGCCTCAATGTACTCATAAGACTCTAGGTTTCATTTCTAGAATAAATGGGTTGAATTTGATCGAAGGAGACCCGCTGAAAGGCGAGCATTAAGGAATCTCTCATCAGTCAAGACAAGATACGAAACAAGAGCTTCATGATTTGGTGGAAATCGGACGAAGAACATGTTCACGAACCAATGAACCTGTACATCTTTCACATGTTCCAAGTGCAAGCGGTACACGAAAAACACCCTCTGAATAACATCCAATGATGAAAACTGCTAATAAAGGTGAGGAAGCCACCAATAAGGCTAATGGAATCCAAGACACTGCACAAATCCCAATGTGTGAATAGATGTATTGTCATCGAACATAAGGGAAACCACCCATTCAACGACCAATGATGAAATGTCAACTGTTGGGTTCAAGGTTACCTACAAATGATTAAAGTAGGGTTAGGGTGCATGATAGGACTACAGTATCATGTGATTCTGAGACAAACTGGGGGTATGGCCGACATGCAAAGTCAAGAGTTCTAAGAAGTGGCCAACACAGGTTGATAGACTTCCTTTGAACAAGAGCATGAGACATATGGAGGACTCTGGCAACATAGACCCAAATGATGAAACCATGAGATGCAGGAAGCATCAGTAAAACTCTCTATAGGGATAGGAAGAGTAACCAGTCAGTAGAGAAGACTTTGTAACGAGCTCAACTTTCTAAGGACATGCTAATCCAAAAATTATAATGACAAATGGACTCAATAACTTTGTGCTCTGTTCAAAGGTGACACAAATGCTACCGATATAAGATAATACTCCCTTCCCTCCTATCTTTTTTTGTTTTTTCATAGAAAAATGAATGTTATGATATAGAGCAGGAAACAAGTGTTGCAAGTAAGAAAAAATAGTTCTAATAGTGGAACATACCTATTCTCAGTGCAAGGAGATGCATGTGGGACATGGACACTCGAGGGAATGTCCCCTCCTAGGTATAGGGTGTCAAATTATGAAGGACATAAACGAGGCTCTGCTTGGTTGAGGATGCAAAAACTATTGAGTAAAACAGTTTATAAAGCAAAGCGAGAACCGGCTATAGGCTCAATACTGCAAGCAAGGGCATGAGATGCAATCACAACTTAATCCAAAAAAATGTCCCTTTTTATGACTTTTAGTCTACTTGGTGTAAAAAATGGATAAACTTGTGCCAAATAGACATCCTTTCAAATCCAATTTACGTGTGTGAAAGAGACAAGTTCACTCGGCAAACTTTTCACTTTTCGAAACCGAGTTTGAAAAGAGCTTAACTAAGACTCATGACCTTTCAAGTCTAATTTAATGAGTGTGAAAGGGACAAATCACTCAGCAATATTTTCTCTTTTTAGACGAGTCGGAAAAGAGCTTAACTCGGACTCATTTGGGAGCTTCTAGGAAGAGAGTCACGGGGGAGGCCAAGGCTCTCGTGATAGACTTTTGTGGAATCTCAACATCTTACAAAGAGCCGACATAAGCTTGGGAAAACCCAAAGCTCACCAATTCGAGGAGGATAAAGCACTAGCGGAGGATATCATCTCTGTGATGTATCAGATAATGTCTCCTACCAAAAAATACATAGGTGGGGGCATTGTATACCCCACAAGGCCATCCCAATCCAAGCGAACCTCCTCATGACTTGGAGGGAGAGAAATCGGGGAGAGAAACACTCTCTCACACTCAAAAGGAGCGTTATCAGGGATGCTGACAACATGGTTGAAGGATGCGTCACCCTCCACAAGGGGAGTGGGATTGACCAGAGATTGCACTGGTACGACCACTTATTCAATTCTAGGTTAAGGAGGATGTAGGATATAAGGGATAGGGGACACATCACCCTCGACAATGGGGGTATGGTCTAGAAACGATTGTAGCAGAATTACTATCATTTCAATCAGAGGAGAAACAGAGTGTGGAGAAACCATAAACACTTCAGAACCCAAAGGGCCCTCAGGTGAGAACCATACTTCTGGTATCCCAGCCATAGCCGGACATAAACGAGTAAGGTGATCTCCTTCACAAGTCCTGCAAAGGAATTTAGTCTTACATCTGAGGCATCTAGGCTTCTTGATGCCCCCAACGTTTTTCCCAATGGCTGGTGACATGTTCTCAAAGTGACTGGCAAAGGTGACAAAGTCATCTCCTACATGATGTACAGAGGTTCGAGATGTGAAATTGATATGACTCGTGGCAACTAGAGTGATGTCCCCAACATGACTAGCAGAGGTTGGGTGTGGGTTGTCAACATGACTTGTAGAGGTTGTCGACCCATATTCAACATGACTGGAAGAGGTTGGTGATGGAGCTCCAGTATGACTGACAGTGACTGGACTAGCGGTGAGTTGTGGAATTTGATACCAAGTTCCAGGGAAATATTGGCTTTGAAACATTGCAGGCCATGAAGGGTTCTATTTTACCCCCTTCCCCTGTCTAGAAAGGTAGTATCCTCCGCCGACTTGTTCTGAAGAGGCTTGTACAAGCATCATCACTGAAGTCTGCGAAGAGACAGAGGTATGATAAGAATTATTCGAGTGAGGATATATGTTTCCCCCTTGTGAAGCGGTTCCATAAAGAGGGTAGCCTGAACTGTAAAAATGATTCTCCCCGTAAGAAATACCCTGGGATATGTGTGGACTCGCCATGGAAAAAGTGTTCGAAGGAGAAGACATGGTGGATGAAGGATACATGGATGGGTTGTAATAAGTAGAATAAGTACCCATTTGAGCATTATTTCCTAAAAGAGAATAGCTAGGATTGGATCTGTAATAGGGAAGGTTCCAACCTCCCACAGTGAGATTTGGTTGAGGGACATGACTCATAACAAATTAAAACGTAGGCATCGGGGCCATGGTGCCCCCAGATCCAATCCTAGGATTCATATAAGTAGGCCAGGGAGAGGATTGAAAAGGTGAAGGCATATCAACAGGAAAATGACTAGAGACCCAAGGCGCAGACTGAGCGTCATTGTTCTGCATACCATTATGAAAAGAAGAAGGATTCATCCCCTTGAAATGAGTGGGAATTGTTGTGCTACTTATATGTTTAGTATAATGCACTCATTAATTATCAATCCGAGATTCGTAATCAACAAAGTTACAAGACACCAGTAAGAAAGGTAATTCTAATGTCATGAGTATAAAAATATTCTAGATTAAGCATGCTGGGAAAACAAACTAGCAAATCAAAACACGCTTTGGTTGTCTTTCACAGAGAGGATATCTACTTCATTATGGCACATGCAAGTATGAGATGGAGTTATTTTGATAGATCAACTCTATTACCTAACCCAGAAAACTAACTATGCAATCACACTTCTAAAAGGGAAATCACACATCAATCATCAAGACATAGCATGGGTAGTTCAATAGTCAATATACTGAGTATGTTGCGGTTCACAATGTGATGTTGTAAAATTCACTAGTTCGCCTTCAAATATGTTTAACTACTGCTGCCAACATTTATGTCCATGAAACAAAATCAACTTCATAAAAATAGAAACAGAGCGTATGAAAAATATATCTAAGAAATCGAAGCCTAGACTGAACTATATTCTTATCATCTGAAAGAATTAAGATTCAACTAATCTAACATCTATACTATTGAAATCAACTACTAGCACTAATCTATAAGAATGATGACCTTTGTTGGGCGGTGGGCCCTTGCCGCTTCAACACGTCAGCGACTGGAGTCTACAGTAAGCTTTCTTTCAATCCACACATTCCTCTTACTTAGATTTCAAAACATAGGATTAAACTATGCTAACAACTCAACTCACATTCATTCATAAATGGTCAAGACCTGGAAATAATTGACATCCTTCTATTAAAACTTCAATTCAGAATGTGTTCTACAATATGTAACATTGCTTCAACTGCTATGTTATGCTAACTCTCTACTACCTCCACCATCCTTGCCATGACTATTTAAACAGTCTTAGTCGTGAAGCACAAGGAGGTGAAATCTTTTGCAAATCAGTCAAAATATATTTGGTTACATATTTTAAGCTTCATCCTCATGACACGAAGTGTATGAGGATGAAGCAATAGGAAAACAAGCTTATCATAACCTTGCTAAAGCTTTGATGATTCAACAAACATCCAACAATTGTCTGCAGTACGATTTTGGAGTTAAAATTGGTATACTCTGCTTCCTATATCGGTACCGGATCGTGATAGGTGATATTCGGTAAATGGTACCGGATCCGAACAGTGCACAAGTGGTTGGTACCGGATCGCGACAGTCTGTGGTCGTTGGTACTGAATCGTGACAGGTGAGATTTGGTGTTGGATCTGATGGAAGGTGCGCTTGGTACCAGATGGTTGAGCTTGTATAGAAAGGTTGGACTCATCTAGAGATCAAAGGTCATACATGGAAAATTGAAACATTAGTACATGAAACATTTAGTCTCCTATCTCAATAAACCACAAAAATGCATGAATTAATTATACTTTACCTTATGACCTCATCAATGGATAATGGTAGCGTCTTTTGTCATTTATCCAAGCTTAGGTAATCCAAAAAGGTATAGATGAGGAGTATAATAGGGTAGTGGGGATGTTAATTTAGAGGCTCAACATTCCCCCATGCCAAAACCATTGCATGTCCTCATGCAACTGAAAACAAACCCAAAAATTTTCAAAACTTGAGACTGCATTCTTTACTTCTGTGGATCAATGATGTTGATGGCTGAGGCCTCTTCTTTCAGCTCCCTTTTTATGAACCTAATGTATTATAAGAGTATTAGTACCTTCTTGAGCTTATTAGAAGTCTCTTCATGGTCATATTGAAGTTGTTGTCTGGTTTCTTTCAATTGCTCATTTTCCTTTTTGATATACCTGTCCAATAGTTGGTATTCCTTCACTTCTTGTTTGAGTCCCTGGTTTTGTTTTTGCAGTTCCCCAATATTTTTCTACATCTTTTCTTTTGTTAAGGTCCTTGTTGACTCCATTTTTACTGGCTAGATGTATTCTCTTTCCTCCACTTCCTCCCTCATCCCACATAAAGTAATAGTGACTTGTTCCTCGATCAAACTAGGGATGTCATCATGGACTGATAAGTCTTCAGAAGGGGAGGTAAGATTGATTGGATCTTCCTGTGTATGAGGACTGACAACTGCTTTTCCTTTCTTTTCCATGCTCCTTGTGGTTCTTTTACAAGGAGGTACTGGAGTAGGGGTGCTCACAGGCTTCCTTTTCTTCTTTTCTATTGGTGGAATGGTTACAGGGGATTGTTCTATAGACTGTTCAATTTTATTTTATGAGCTATTCTTCCCTTTCCTTACAGTTTCTGTCTTATGACCCTTCTCCTCAAGTGCTACTGTTGAAGTCTCCTGTACTAATTTGGTTTTACCTTTTGATTCTTGACTTTTAAAATTCTTATTGACTATTGAAGAGGGCCCTGCTTGTTTACTAGCTTTTTCGTTTTGGCTCACTATTATGGATCATGATGGAGTTGCCTTATCTTTCTTGCCCTTTTTCTTTTGAGGTTCATTATTTTTCTTTGGAGCACGTTGGGTGTCCTCCACGGTTTTTTTTTTTGTGGGAAGGTGTTGAGTGATAAGGATTTTCCAACTAATCCTTTGCTTCCTGATTTCATGTAAAACTAACATCTTAATAAGACCTTAATGGAAAATGCTAGTCTTCTCAGTTTTGGATAGGGATTTGACACCTCTTACCATTTTGTTCAAACTCATCCATACAAAATATGGGAAATCAATTTTAGGGACCCCTTCAAAGTGTAATAGAAGCCTAAGATGATATATGAAGGTTACAGCATACCTTCCCTCACAAGTGAGGAATCATTGAAGACTAGCAAGCATTAGATGATACTCTTCCTTGATATAGTTCCTAGGGATCCCCTTTTTCCAATCAGGGTGATGATGGTCTTCTTTCAAAAATGGTTGGCACATTTCCTTGTTGATTCATACTCCTTTAAAATACTTGGCTCCTCTATTAGGTAATCATGTGACCTCCCTTAAAGTTGCTCATTGATTTTTAGTTGCAGATTGCCTATATGCGCAATCTCTCCATCGTAACCCTGAATAAATGCATGAGATACCTTCCCATGCCAGCCTGTGAATTTCTCCAAAAATGGCATCCATCCCGATCTAACATACTTCTCTATACACAGTTGGAACTCTTCGGTCTCTCTATAAATTTGGAAGACTGATTCATGTCTACTTACAACCATCGTTATAAATTGTGAGAAAAGAATCGGGCTGTAGCGCAAGGATTTAGTCAGCTGATGAGGGTAAGGGTTTGGTACCAGAGATTGTAGGGAGAGATGAGCTCGGAACTAGAGAAGGGTTGGTAATGGAAAAATATATGGTGATGGTGTTACTAATTCGAATGGTGAGTTTAAGTAAGGATGTCACAAATGGGAATTAAGAAAAGATGAGGCTCATCTGGATGGTTTCACCACCTAGATAAGTCATTTCATTTATGCCTGTTTAGCCTAATGATGGGGATGGAACGTTGGGTGTCAAAGAAGAATAGGTGATTGGACCTCTGAGCGGTGAATTTGATGTTTGAATCATGGCTCATGACACAAGATAAGTTCGTGATTTTCTTAAGGATGAAGCACGTTCGTGGCCCATCATTACTAGACATGCTTCATATACTTTTGATGTGATTTTTCCCTCAATCATTTTCGAGCGCTTATGTGATGAGAGGATTGATTAAGGTTAGGCATATGGGTATGAGGGTTAGGTGCATGGCTTTAATACTAAGTTCATAAGATCTAGTATACATTTTCATACCTATTGTAGTTTTATAAGCAAAGGAAAATAAATAATACCATGTTACCTTTGCTTTTACCCTTGTATGATCAATACCCATAGAATATGCGACTTCCTTTGTATTTGAAGCTTATATATTGTCAGAGTTCATATTTTTAGGGCTAGAGTTTTCTGGAATTTCTTGTACTTCATGAAACTTCTTTATTCTATACTTATGTTCTTTTGTGTCTAGTTCTGCAGGGTTGTAGGATGATCATGTTGATTTCTGAAGATGAGATGTGAGTCTGAAAAATAGTTCTGAAGGAGCTCTTTGACCCTCCCCCGTGCCAAGGATGTTGCATATCCTTATGCAAGAAGATCCAACACTCTGTATCATAATGGAAAAAAAATGAGAAGAGAAAGGAAACCAAATAAAATTCCAAAAGTACATTTATCACCTAGCATATGATCACATGCCTAAAAAATTGAATTTGCCCTTCTTTTGATGACTTATTAACAAGGGTAGCATTCAGCAGTGAAAATAGGGAGGTTTTTATATTTTTTCCAAAATAACAGATCCAACCTAACTTGCTTCAGAGATTTACTATCATTAGATGTTATGGATAAATTTCACAGTATAAGTAGATTAGACTCCCTAGTTAGGGCTCCACTGTTAAGAAGTTTCCTTCTTAGGTAATGTAGGCTTTAGATGTCAGACCGGTAAGGTTGACTTAGGGTAATTCTCAAATGGACATTTTCTTGTAATAATTGTATTTGTTTAGCAATCTGGAGATGTATCTCATAAATGTTAACAATGAGCTTTGCTTGCAATGTTCATCTTTTAAATGAAAAAAGTGGAGTTTTCAATTAGACAAGTATAGATGAGACATTTAGAAACCAGAACCCACTACCAGCAAGTATTTTCAGTACTCCGGTGGGGTAGTTGTGATAATTAATGAGATACATCCCTTCCCCGGGCAGAATTCCCCATTGCCAACAGGCATGTTCAGTACCCTGATGGGTTTGCCTAGTCATACCACAGACTAGTACCCGCTACCAGCATACCTATTCAGTATCCTGGCGGGTTAGTCTCTTAAACCCTTTTTTCATTAGAGGCTTCTTGTCCATAGTCACCTATTTTGATTTTATTAAAGATTTCTTTTACATGGTGACAGGGGAGGCTCATCTGAAAACCTTTTTACAGGCTGGGATGGTATTGGGTTGGAAGGTGTATTCTCTTATTTGGATGTCTTTAAAGATTTGTCAGAAGGAAAAATAAACTTTTGTATTGCACATTGGATCCAGATGTATAATTTTGTCTAAGTTTGTCCATAAGAAAATGACCTAAAGTTACCTTAGGGTACTGATACATCCTCTTCCATAAAAAAATTCCTAGTGTTCCCTTGACAGAGAGTGTTCATATACTCATATGTTACTCTTTGGAAAAGATAATCCAATGAATACTATTGAAGTCTAGTTAGGGTGAGATAGTTACTTGTAGGCTAATATAGTTTTTATCCCTTTAATCATGATAAAATACTGGATAAGGGCAACCTCTAGACTTTAAAGCAGATTAAATATGGTTCTTTTAACAATTATAGGTAAAGATTATGTCTTCTTTGTCAACCAAAAGAAATTAAAACACTTCCTTTTAGGTAGCAACAGAACCAAAAGAAATTAAAAATTCTTCCTTTTATCTAGCAACAGAACCAAAGAAATTAAAAATTCTTCCTTTTAGCTAGCAACAGAACCAAAAGAACTTAAAAATTCTTCCTTTTAGCTAGCAACAAAACCAAATGAAATTAAATATATTTCCCTTTAGTCAGCAACAGAACCAAAAGAAATTATTGCTTCATAAGAGTTTCCATTTGATTTTGTGTTTGGCTTCTTGGTTCCAGCTTAAGTGGTTGTTGCATAACTTCATACTTCATAAGCTTTTTAAAATATGCATAGCATTCCTTGTCAATTAGGTGATGTGTCCTGATAGTACCGTATAAGTACAGATTGTTGGTACCGAACCAGTACAGGACTGCTGGTGCCGAACCAAAACAAAGTATTGTTGATGCCTACAAACTGATGCTTAGAAAGTTCTTGAAGGATCAAATAAATTATAGAAATCCACTTACAAAGATAAAATACGAAAGTAAAACAAAAGGGGGTAAGAATACCTTGTTACCTTCATCTTATTAACAAAACACAATCCACACCTATGTACAAAATATTTAAAAATAAACCAATAAATCAATGTGGATCAGTAGGAAGGTCTTCTTCTTTACTGATTACCTGCATATCTGAATGTTATAGTATACGAGTCAAAAATTGCTCTTTTGATAGGGGTTTGTTATAAATTCTCAACCGGTGACCATTCACAAGTAGTGGTGTCTTTTGTTCATCAATTGTCTTTATCCTGATTGAACCACTGTCATAGACAATGTCAATTTCATAGGGTCCCATCCAACGAGTGGTTAACTTACCTTTGAAGTTATTGAATCTGTTGTCATACAACAGGGCCCAATCTCCTTGTTGAAAATTTTTCATTTTGAGATACTTGTCATGTCATTTTGTCCTCTGCACTTGAATGAGGGTGGTTCTTTGAAGTGCTTCCTTCCTGATCTCATCCAACTCATTAAGTTGCAAGAGTCTTTGTTGTTGGGCTTCATCCAAGTTCATGCCAACTTGTATTGCAGTCCTGAAGGTTTTGATATAGAATTCTATGGGAAGAAGTACCTTCTTCCCATACACCAACTCGTAGGGTGTATGTCCTATTGTATTCCTCCAAGTGATTTTATATGCCCATAAGGATTCTAGTAATCTATCAGCCCAGTCCTTGTGGTGTAGCTGTACTGTTTTGGTAAGAACGGACTCAATAACTTTGTTGGTAGATTCTACTTGTCCATTTTCCTGTGGATGGTAGGGTGTAGATTTCCTGTGTTTAATGTGGTACTGTTCTATAACGGCTTTGACGAGATTAGAGGTAAATTGTGTTCTCTGATCAGTCACAATTTCTCGAGGTACACCAAATCTAGTAAAGATGTCATTAAAAAGGAAATCTACCACTGATTGTTCACTTGCAGATGGTAAAGCTTTTTCTTCAACCCACTTAGTCACATAGTCAGTACATACAAGTATGTACTTTTTATTT
>SNQJ01S0152385.1:18235-29846 GCA_010110895.2 Picea sitchensis | reverse complement strand
TAAGATCATCACACGACTTCATTTATATATATCTAATACAAAAGGAAAAGGGATCCCATGAGATAGAAAAAAATCACTCACCTCTCAGATCTTGAAACTATGTAATCAACCATTACATTAATTTAAGAAACATAGGACATACTAGTTATCTTATATCAACCTAGAATAAGTTGTAACAGATAAGGATCAATTTAGTTGCGGATTCCATGTCGTGGGACACACATGCAATTCGTTCCATCTTTTATTGTCACATTGATCCCTCTTTTTTAGACTTTCGTTGACCTCTCATCCTTCTTTGACCAACGCTGGCAATCTCAACGATGAGGTTGGGAGTGATTGAATAAGGGAAGAAAATGTTTTTTTTTTTTTTTGATCCAATAGTCTCATTACCATATCTTCATATATTTTTAATAACCATTCACTAATTATGAAAAAATGTTATATAAACTATCGATTTTGGAGGAAATCCATGAAGTTAATTCCTGTGAGTTGAAATTGGTTTGGATCGAGGATGAACAATGCTTCTTAAGTACACATGTTGGGTGCTGAGGTGTATTTTGAGCCAGTTCTTTATCATTGTTAGTTTTGAAGCCACATTTGGATAACAAGAACCAAATAAAAAACCTTGCAAAAAAAACTATTTAACCATTATCATTTGGAGGTGCGCCACCATGATCCTTCCATGAATTGAGCTTCCAATTTCTAAATATGATATGCATTGTTATCCCATTTGACTGATCCTTTGACCACGAGCCCTGATTTTGGTTGATAGTTGTTGGATTTGTTTGAATTAAAGAGAAGCATAAAAATACCATTCTTAATAAAACCCAAATGTTTGATTTTGTCCATAAGAAGCAAAACTATCTTGAATGTCAAGGTGCTACTATATTTCCAGTCTGCTACTAGATTTCTTGTAGATTACACACACTACCATATTTACTGTAGATGGAGAACTCTATTGGATTTTCTATAGAATGTTAGAAAAATAGCTGGACCTCCAAAGGTAATTACAAAATCACAAAATCCATCCTAAGTAATAATCAGAACATGGAAAATCATTGAAATCAATAATCACATGTCTCTCTAAGATATTATAAAAAAAGGTGGATAATATGGAAATGTGAATGATGGATGCATGAAGGATAAAGGAGAAAATATGTAACAATAGTCTAAATGGTCACTGAAAAACTTGTTGAAAGGGAGGCTCAAAACATGTAAGCTAGTATTTATGGTTTGTATGTAAGTCCCAAAGCTTCCATATGAGTACCATTGTTGGCACAGGGGTATACCCAGGGTTCAATGCTACAAGAGCGCACCAAAAAAACCCTAACTACCGGCCCTTTCAAAAACACATGTGAAGCAGATGAAGTCTCACCTGAGGTAGAGGCAGGGGTGGTTGCAAGACTCAGGTGTCTGCAACCTTAGATGGGACACAGATATGTGATTATAACACTTAGCAATCACTTAGCATAGATTATTCATCAATATTCAACCCTTATGATACTTCGCAGATAACACAGAGCATCGCAATATGTACTTAGATCTAAGATAATTCAACACTTAGCCACAACAAGATAGATTAGATTCGGTAGATCAATCACTAAGCATATTACATACCAAATCTAACATTCATTCATGTCTCAGAAGCATAGAGAATAAATAGATCTATCTAAACACATCAAAGAACTTAGCAAAGGAAGAGACAAACACATTAGGTCGAGGCATAGAGAACAACACACAGATTTGTCGTGGTTCACCCCCACCCTGGGGCTATGTCCACAAAGTCTTCTTCTTTATTAGCTTCAGTTAATCAGGTTACAGAACAGAGCCATCCAAATCCCTCTTCGGATAGGACAAAATATTTGTGCAGCTCGCTAGATCCTTCTTCCTTGTGCTAAAAGCACGGAGCCTTCTACAATATCCTGCACTTAGTCTCTTACAGTATGCACAAAGAATTTACAATCATTACCAGAACTTATCACAACTTGCAACTCTTCAATCACATAGATCCCACNCTTACTTCGCCTATACATCTATTTATACATACAACAATGGGCCTAAGCATGGGTAAACCCATGAGATGACATCCCTTTCCCATTACATTGTCCCCCAAAACCCAAAAATGACCCAAAAAGGGGTCTAGCTTCCATGATTTCTTCTTCGCAGTGCGCTCCATCTTTGACAAGTTGTCGAAGTCCCAAAAATGGTCAAATATGACCAAGTGTTCCTGAAAACTTAGCCAGGGCCAACAAGCCCCCAACACTCACATGTGACTCGTCCCGAGTCACTCAGGTCTAGGTAACTCTGCCTCAAAGGTATCGAGCTTGGCTCGAGCTGCTTCGACTTGTCTTTGTGCTACTGCTTCTTGCTCAACGAATTCCTAAACAACCGCTTCACTAATAGGTCCTTTCAGTTGCTGCTCAACTGTAACAACCACTTGTTCTAGTAGTGTTCCTTGGCCTTCGATTTCTTCAAACAGTAGGTAGGTCGCCTCTTGTCTCGGTTGGAGTTTCTGGGTGACTTCCATTACTCTGTTCTGCATGGTAAGAACGAGTTGTTAGGCAGTGCATTGTTCCTGGGATCTCTTCATCCTCTCGATGGGTGAAAAGAGATTGAGCTGCACCTATACTATATCTGCGTGCTGATTTGCTTACTGGAGTTGGGACTCCAGTGTCTTCAACTATGGGTGTTTAGATAGTTGTTCATATATCTGTGTGCTTCTTCTACTTAGCTATTTACAATCTGCAACAAGTGTTTTAATCCTCTCGACTGCGCTCTGAGCATTCAATTATTTTTGGTCATGCACTTCTTATGGAGTCTGTGGTATGGTTCGAAGCTCTAATTCCATGACCCTTTGTTGAAGTTGTTGAATAAATTCAGCTAGCTTCATCACTTGGAACTCTATGGGCTCTTCAACCTTCTGCTCGAAGCCGGTCACAGAGCAAAATGCTCTGTTGAATTATTCTTCAATTCCTATCTACTTTGAGAGAAACTGCTCTTTCTCTTTTTGGATCTTCACTCTGTCTTCTTAAATTTTTTCTTGGAGAGCATTCTTCTCTTGTTGCGTGGCTTGGCATTGTTCAATAATTTCCTCCTATGATTTCTTTAGGGCCTTGGTGGCCTACGAATTTTCTTCTTGATCATGTTGAAGGCGTACTTCGACTGTATCAACAATCTTGCAGAGTTGAACTGATTCATCTCCCACTTCTATTGTTCCTTCTGGCAGAGGTGCAATAGAGATTGCTTATCTAGACTTGAGTGATTATTGTACTCTTTGGAATGCGATCTCAATTTGGCTATACATTTGTTCTTTCTTTGCCTCCTGCTTCTCTATGATTTCCTTTGAAGCATCATTAACTGCTGCAACAATGAAATCAAAGTCATCCAATGTGAGGTAAGTTCGCATCTTGGTTCCTTTCTGGAGGAATATTTCAGAGGTGACATCTTCCTTTTCTTCGATGAGTCTTCTTCGTCCCTAGGTGGTGGTACTTCAAATTTCTGTTGTTCAGTTTCTGTACCTTCTTCTCCATCACCTCCTTCATCGGGTGTAATGGAAGTCATCCTTACAGATAGGATGTCAACATCCTAGACTTTTTTAGTCTTCTTCGTTGTCTTTGCTTTCTTTGTCTTACTGGGCCCATGTGTATCATGCACAGTTCTGGGGCTATCGATGTTGGACATTTCTGTGGGGTCTGCTGAAACAAGGAGGTCCATTGACCATTCCTTGGTGATCTCTTCCAGGTCTTCTTCTGTCAGCTTATAATTGCACCTTCTGGTAGCTCCCATGCAAAAAAAGAGATCAATATCAAGAGCCAGCTAAAATGGAATTCGTGTCCCTGATCCTGGGCTTCTCTGTAGTCAATCTGCATTTGGTTCATCAGGTACTTCACCCAGTTCATCTGTAGGCCCTCTGCGCACTTTCCTGCAAGGTCAACTACAAAGACAGATACTTGTGTTGGTCGACTCTTGTGTACCAACTTCCCTACGATCAGTTGGCATGTGAGGTGCACTGTGCCACTTTCAATAGAAGCTACCTTGTATCCTCACGCACCTTTCTCAACATCACCATAGGATTCTTTGATATTCTGTGCAAGAGCACGGTCTGTGGTCTTTCCAGAATAATACTCATGGGGATCGGGGCCCTACATGCTAAGCCCAATGATCCTATTGATCATCTTCGGATCAACAGTTATACAATGATATAACCAGAGGTATCCTCTGTGGTAACTTGCTAGCAACAATTTTACACAAGAATTCACCTCCTGGTGTCTTTCGAAGTGCGATATTTTCATAACTTTGAGCAAAGTAGACTTCGCGAGGTTCATTGTCCATTGCTGAGTGATGAGCTTCGAATTATTTCCCTTATTTCTTGTCAAGTACTTATATGGGGAAAGCATGCTGTAAAATTTACGGTCCCCCAGGTTGAAGTCGCAAAACTTCAACTTTGTAACCTTGTCTTGATCTGCGTGGTAGGTGCGTACTCCTTTTAGTAGATATGCAGTGACTAGGCTTTATTCAAAGTCTCTAAGGACACTTTCCCTGTTAATATCACCGCTCAAAGGGGGCATGTAAGCTGGTAGGATGGATGGCACTAACTTCGCGTTGGCTATGTCGTCCTTATGCTTAGTTCTCCTGTCTGTGTCGGATCGAGATCTTCCTGCTCGAGTAGTCGATGGGGAGGCTTGCACTCTGCTTGTCGATGATGCTTGGAATCCGGTGGACATTCTTCTTTTTGACATGACTCTCTCAGTCATTAAATCGAGAAGGACCTCTGTGATAGATTCCTCAAGTGCAGTGAGATCGTCAGACATACACAATCGGGAAAGATAATCGAGGTCATGATGATCTCAAAATACTACACTAGTATGAACAATCTGCTTGCAATGATCACAGTAGACAATCACTAGTTCTGTAGGCTTCGACTTTTCAGTTGGCAAAAGTGTTCTTCGAGCACGACGTGACGAACTAAATAGGAAATTTGTCAATAGTATACTTGCAATAGGTATGAGCTTCTATGAATGTTGATCCATCCATTATGGCATGGTCCAACGGTCTGGTGGTGATCCTTTAATGCTTTTCTATCCGTTCGGGGTGGAATTCGAACAGGTATATCGATCCAATGGCTATATTGCTTCACCACGGTGAAGTGTTATATGTCACTATTCTGATATCCTAACGAAGCTCAATTCCTGTGATTTTTCCTTCTGCAAAGTTTCCTCTGGAACCTTCTGTAACTTTTCGATCTTGGCTCTCTTCTTACTTAGCTTCCTAGCCTTCTTCCCAGTGATCTTCATCTTGGTCATCCTTTTTCCATTCTGATTCTTATCTTCTCTTGACATAGTCACTTCGCGATGCTGAGATTCTTTCTTCAGATCCAAGGGTAATACTCCTTCAACATATGGATTAGGTATTTCGGTCTTTTGTGGTTCCTCTAATTCTCTTATATCTTTGACATCCAAGTCCCTGGTGTTAAATAGCTTAGATTTTTTCTCTTGTTCTTCCATTAAGTAGGCAATCCTTCTAGTCATAAATTCCATGAGTTCTTGCTTCTTTTGTTCTAGGGATTCCTTTTCTTCTTTTCTCTGGATCTGGTCTTTTTCAATCCAGATCTTGCCTAACAAAGATGGAAATGGGGCATGGTCATCAATAAATTTAATAACTTCAAATTCTTCCTTTTCGAAGCTCCATGGGTACTCATAGCTATCTGGGTAATTCTGCCACATAGGGTTACCATTTTTCCTTTAAACAACCCTATTTTCCCTAGTGAAGGAATCATAGCAAGCCTTCCTAGGGTTTCCCAAGTACTTTCTGTCATAATGTTCATCTGTGTTCCCTCATCTAGAGCATAGTCAATGTCGAAGTCTCCTATTCTTACTTTGATTTTCTCCTTTTCTTTGAGTATCCCTGACAAACTGACATCTTTATGTTCATCCAAGGTTTCATTCATTTTCAGTAACATAATATCTGATTCTTTCTAGGGTTCTTCTATAATCTTAGTCTCTTTATCTTCTTTAGAGTTTGCTTGCTCCATATTCAACTTTTCAAGTCTAGCAATCATTCTAGGGAAATCCAGTACTTCATGGTCCATAGCCTTACAACAGAGGAAACTAGGGTTTCTCCAAGGGAATTCCTTAGCAAGATGTCTTGGTCTTATGCAACTATAAAAAAGAGTTAATCCTCTCTTTCTCTTTAATGATCCCCAACTTTTCTTGTACTTCTTGCTAGGGTCATAATGGCTAGCCTGCAAAATTTTCTTTCTAGGATTCTGCATCCATTGGTTAGTCCAAAAATTCTTTCTATGCATAGGTATAACATATATTTCATTATTCTTATCAGATATATTCATATCAAACGTTCTTTCATCTAACAATGCCCTAGTTTTCAAGCTAGGACAAAATCTATCAAGCATACCTAAATCCATACTTTAGAAACAAAATTTTTCACTTCTTTTACTTCTACAGGGCACAAAGCTTTGAGATCTAAAAACTTTTAACTATTTTTACCTTTATCAGAGCACAAAGCTTATAGATCTTACCTCTTTCTGCAGATCTGACCCTCTTTTTTTTTTCAGTATCAACCTCTTTTCTTGCGGATCTGACTTCTTTCCTTCCTTCTTTAGCACAAAGCTTTTTAGATCAAGTGGATCACTGTGCACTAGGGCATAGATCCACGCATAGAGATTTCACAATTTCAGGACGAATCTTTGCACAAATCTTCTTCTGCTTAGTTCCTAGCAATCATAGTTTCAGGTCCCAACAATGGAACCATTTGTTGGCACGGGGACAGACCCAGGGTTCAATGCTACAAAAACACACCAACAAAACCCTAACCTCCATCCCTTTCGGAAACACTTGCGAAGCATATGAAGTCTCACCCAAGGTAGAGGTAGGGGTGGTTGCAAGACTTAGGTGTCTGCAACCTTAGCTGGGACACATATCTATGATTATAAAACTTAGAAATCACTTAGCATAGATTATTCATCAATATTCAACCCTTGTGATACTTCACAGATAGCACAGAGCATCGCAGTATGTACTTATATCTAAGATAATTCAACACTTAGCCACAACAAGATAGATTAGATTCGACATATCAAGCACTAAGTATCTTACATACCAGATCTAACATTCATTCAAATCTCAGAAGCACAGAGCATAAGTAGATATATCTAAACACATAAAATCACTTAGCAAAGGAAGAGACAAACACATCGGGTCGAGGCACAGAGCACAACACATAGATTTACCGTGGTTCACCCCCACCCTGGGGCTACGTCCAAAAATTCCTCTTCTTTATTAGCTTCAGTTAATCAGGTTACAACATAGAGCCATCCAAATCCCTCTTCACATAGGACAGAAGATCTGCGCAGCTCGCTAGATCCTTCTTCCTTGTGCTAAAAGCATAGAGCCTTCTACAATATCTTGCACTTAGTCTCTTACAGTATGCACAAAGCATTTACAATCATTACCAACACTTAGCACAACTCCCAACTCTTTGATAACATAGATCCCACTCTACTACTCTTCTCCCCCCCCGCTCTCACTTACTTCACCTATACATCTATTTATACATACAACAGTGGGCCTAAGCGTGGGTAAACCCATGGGCCGACATCCCTTTCCCATTAAATTGTCCCCCAAAACCCAAAAATGACCCAAAAAGGGGTCTAGCTTCCGTGATTTCCACTTCGCATTGCGCTCCATCTTTGACAAGCTGTCGAAGTCCCAAAAATGGTCAAATATGACCAAGTGTTCCTCAAAACTTGGCCAGGGCCAACAACCACCATGGAAATGAAAACACCATACTCACATCCAACTTTGTTGATATTTATGCACATGTATAACTTCAAGAGTTTATCTATATTTATAAGATTTTTCCATATCAAGGTTTCCATTACTTACCCTTAATTTCTCAATGTCACCCTCTACTAGAAAAAATGAGTATCATAGATTCCCCTGTTCCAAGAATCTTCAAGACAATTTCATGAAGGGTTTTTTCCCATTGTATTTGGTAATACTACAATAGCAAAGACTAGTTGAATTGATGAATTATTTATCAATCACTTGAAGGAAAATAAAGAAATAGCATAAAAGGTAATGGATGTATAGATACATTTCAAAAAAGTAAGGTACAACTTGATAAATAAAATAATTTGCAAAAGAGGAATGGAAAACTACTATGTACAAAACTAAAACATCCTAGGAGATCATGAAAAGTATCTCTTTAATATCTGGCCATTGGCAATGAGCTATTCAATCTCCCCTTCCAAAGTCTTGATCTTGAAGGTCCCGGGTCCAATTCTTTCACAAATTTGGTACGAACCAAGCCATAATTGTTGAAACTTAGTATGTTTCCCTTTAGTATCATTGGCTTTGTCCCATTTTAGAACTAGGTCCCCAACTTGAAAATACTTATTACCAACATAAACTTTTATCAATCCAATGTTTGACTAACTCTTGATGTTGGTCTAACTTTCTCTTGGATTTTTCTCTTTCTTCCTCTAGTTTAAGAAGAGTGTCTAATATTCGTTGCATAACTAGAAAATTACTATCTTGAGTAGACTGAGATAGTTGTAGGGAAGGAAAAAATATATGGGTAAGTAAAATATCCTATTTACAATAGACTAGGAAGAAAAGAGATTTCCCTAAGGATACCTTTGGTGTCACTCTATTGGCCTAGAGAACATTTGGTAAAGCTAGATGCCAACTTCTTTGATGATCAATCACAATATTTTTAAGGATTTAGATACATTCTTATTTGTAGACTCAATAAGACCATTACCCGGGGGGTAATAGTTGGCAACATACTTGATATTAATATTTCTTTCAAGAGAAAATTCAGTCAATTTCAATGATGAAAAACATTTTCCATTATCAAACACTAGAGACCAAGGGACACCAAACCTGGTAATGATATGGGATTCAAGGAAATAAATCACCTGATTTTTCATTCACTATATTCAAAGGCATAGTTTTTTTTCCACCTTGTGAAGTAATCAATTGTTGTCAATATATATTTATGGAGTCTAAGTCAGATTGCAAAAATGTAGGTTTTTGTTTCTATTCTCAACGATGTATTTAAGGTATAAGACATGGAAAATTGGGATGATGATTTTACTTTGGAATCCAACATACATTCATGTGATGAAAGACTTACAATGGAGAAGGCACATTTTACCTTTAAGATTTTACAAATTTTAACAATGCCAAAAGGAAAGGATAGTGGTGAAAGGAGAAAAAGGGTGAATAGAATGAATGGACATAAGAGATTGTGTGATTTTGATTTGAATCTTTACATTGATTCAAATCATGTGAGGTATGCATAATCACACATAAGGACTACAAAGGTCATGTTCAAACTAGTGAAGATTACATTGAAGTATGAAATGGAGGAATGTGCATGGTAAGTAATAAGAAAATGTAATGTATGGAGAGGTGAAAGAGGTTCAAAGTTTTTATGTATGTATTGTATGAATAAGTATAAATATAAATTGTTTTTCCTAATCACCTTTTCCTTTACCCTTTCTCCAACTTGGTAATATTTGATGTGATGTAGGAAATGTATGTTGAAATTGGTGCATTGGAGAGTCTGTCATCTACTACTTGTTGAATGAAGAGGTTTCCAAATGAAGGAGATATTGTTGAAATCTCAATTCCCATCACCTAGATAGAAAATTATCTTATGTATTTCCCTTCTTATAATCAAATCATAGAACACATAATAAAATATATTGTCTTGAAATAAATACAACTAAAGAAAAAATAGGAGAAACCAAAATTCACAAAACACATAGAATTTTTTCCCTTCAAATCATATTTTCATTAATAATGAATCCAAGCTTACAAGGGCTCCCTCAGTGAGAAAATGACCCACTGAGAAAAAACACAAATTACAACACACCTGACAACTCTGGCCATGAAGAAAACCTCTGCTCTATTTGTCCAAATATTCCTTTTGGACACTCACACTTGCACTAGATCTTCCCACTGGTCCTCAAATCTACAAGATCTGCCTATTGATACCTCATATCTTCTATATATGCTTTCTAGTACCTCAGATATACTATATTTGTTCACTAGTACCTTAAATCTACATTAGATATGTTCGATGGTACCTTATATATGCTATATCTACCCATTGGTACCTCAAATATCCACAAGATTTGTTCATTGGTACCTCATATATGCACTATATCTGTCCACTGGTACCTCATATCTACTAGATATGTTTGCTGGTACCTCAAATATGCTCGCCCAAAATCTGTCCTTCGATTTTTGAATGTTGGGTTTTCTTCTCCTTGTTGCACTACCTACACTTTCCTCCTTTGGAATTGATATCTAGATGAAATTCATTATTCACCTATTTGAGATCCCCTTGATTCACAGTCCTTCATGACTCAAGAACTTCAACAAAAGTCCTTCTTTTCTCCTAAGTGGAAGACTCAATCACATGAGAAAAAATCCTTCTTTACTCCTCTTTATTCTTATGTGTCTTTCTCCTTTACCTAGATTTGCTTTTATAATTTTGAGTTTTGACCAAATAAAACATAACCCTAATATCCAAAGTGATTAATGGTTGAGATTATATCTCACCTCACTTGAGATCAATGTCTAAGATTCGTTTAATTCACTAATGCTAATAAAATTAACATTTCATTAAATTAACTTCACTTTAATTATAAACTCACTTTACTTTAATAATTCATTTAATTAAAGTAAATTACTAAGGTAGAAGGCTTTGGATGAATTCGACATGTCTAGACACTTAGACTTGTGTAGAAGTACTTGTTTGATGCTACAAACATCAACACTCCCTCTTAGAGAGGAAGGTACTTTTGGAAGAGACACCTGTAATTGGTTGTCCCTCAAGTCCTAGCACCATGTCCCACACATTATCTTGCACCATGGTATGCCACCAAACCTACTAGTCTGTTTCTTTCTAAACACTTGAATACTGGGAATCAATGATTCTACTCATTAGCACCATATAGTTTAGAATTTTTTTTGAAGGCCTAATCTCCTTCATATTTCTCTTAGGAGCCTCAACATGCTCTTGAGCATCCTTCAATGTTTTCGTAAACCACCTGGGTATCGTGATAGTGCTGGAAGGGTCTAAATCCTCCTCCCCACATGAAGGTTGACTCCTTGAACTTGAAGTCTTTGAACATTGTTCTCCCTTCGGAGATTTCTACTCCTTGTCCTCTATCAATGGTACATATAACATATCCTAGGCTTTCAACCAATTGCTTGACTCAAGATGGAACAAAATAGTTCCGCCACCCTTCATTACATACTTGGCATCATCATCAAGTTCCAGATGGATTCTTTAGTCCTTCTCCACAAGATTCTTGAATAGACCCCATGCTTCATCCAACCTATCTTCAAACTTGAGACTAGATACTACCATTTTTTAGATATGAACTTCCATAAAAATGTTCCTTGTCCTTCAGACACAATATACTGAAGAATTTTCGCTCAGTCCTTTAAGCACCCATGAATCCTTTAATACTAGGGTTTCAAATTTGTTGGTAATTTATATATATTCAAAGATCTCCATACAAATATGACAAATCTGCTGCAAATTGGTATGGATTTGTGTTTGGTCCTTAAAC
>SNQJ01S0152384.1:3258-25500 GCA_010110895.2 Picea sitchensis | reverse complement strand
CCCTTGAATCTACTACCCAAGACTTGGAAATATTATCTACAGAAAGAATCAAATCATCTTGTAACATATCACCTATTACATTTGCTTCCTGATTTTTTCATGTTGTCCATCTCTTTGTTTCTTTGGAGCTCTGCATTCTTTCTTCAGATGTACTTTCTTCCCACAATTTCAACACTCTATATTTCCTAGTCTGGATTTGGATCCACCCTTCCTATAATTTCGACAGTTCCCTGAGCCCTTGGGCCTTTCCTCTATCCTTTTGTCTTCCTCTGTTCTCCATGGTAAACATATTACCTGATGTATCACCTGTGCTTTTCCATCACATTTCCTCGCCGAGGATAACACCAACAACATCATCAAATTTAAGAGTCTTTGAACCAGAGACATAATTACTTACAACCATGACCAAGCCATTCCAACTTTCTGACAATGAGCACAAGATTAGAAGATCCCTAACCTCATCATCAAACTCAAATTTTACAGAACTAAGTTGATTAATAACCATATTAAATTCATTTAAATGATCGGCGATAGACCCACCTTATGACATCTTCATATTAAATAATCTCTTCATTAGAAATACCTTATTGGACACCGAGGGTTTTTCATACAGTTTATCCAATGCGTCCATTAGATCCTTCATTGTCTTTTATTTTGAAATATTGAAAGCCACTGATGCTTCCAGAATCATTTGTATTTTTCCTAGTGCATTTCTATCAAAAACCTCCCATTCTCCATCCTTCATGGTCGTAGACTTCTTTTCTATTCCGCCCAATGGTAGGAATAGATACTTTTGATATAAATAATCTTCCATTTTTATTTTCCATAGCTGGTAGTTTTGGCTGTTAAATTTCTCAACCTTAAACTTTCCCTCTTCCGCCATTGCTCCCACTCGAACCAAGAAATTTCTTTTCCCACGAGTTACCTTTCGCTCTGACACCATTTGTTAGAAAAACATGATCGCTGAGCAATAAAATAAAAACAAATGCGGAAATAAAACAAAAAAGATACAAAATAAAATAGAGACACATATATACGTGGTTCACTGAGTGTGGGCTACGTCCACTAGATAAATTTTCAGGTCCTTCCTTTATTATTATCCAGCAAATGAAGGGATACAACCTACAACACACCCGTTGTAACTTACTCTTCTTTCTCTCAAGATCCCCTCTCTCAGAATACAATATTCACTATCACTCACAACCAAAATACAATTCCCTCATACATAAAAGAGGGTTTCCTTCTAGTGAAAAAATTCATAACATAGCTTCTACCGTCAAATCTACGACCTTATAATGAACGGTCCAGATTGACTATGAAATTACAATATTGTTCAAGGAAAATTTTCCCAAAATTTCACTTCAGTGGCACTGACCCCGAATCCCCCGCCAGGGGGGGATTCTATTAATTGTCGTCACCCCCCCCGATGNAAGCACGACTGAAAGAAACTTCTGAATCAAGAAGATAATCAGGCTACACAACCAACAAATTTTTTGGATTACTCAACAACTTAGTGATGATGAAGCTTCCTCACTCTTCCACCTTGATGAAATGCACTTCATTTGATATTCGTATTGGAACTGATCTCCATCTTGGACTTCCATATTGGATCTCCATCTTGGATCTTCATCTTGGAATCTCCATCTTGGATCTGATCATTCTGGTGTTGTTCATTCCATGGGCCATCTTGGATTCACTGTTCTTTTACTGATTGATGTATCTATTGGAGCATATGATTGAACTTCTTGTTCATTTCCTTCACTCGCTTCCCTGAAAGAAAAACCCTAACATGTTTCAACAAACATTTGTATCGTTTGACTTACTTCTTTACAAGGCATTAAGAATACATATTACATGAACATGGAATAATTTACATAACATATTTATGATGTACAAGAATAAAACATACATTATACTTACTTCACTCTTTTAATAAGTATTCTACCTCCTTACTTCATACAATGAATATGTTTTTCTTTACCATCTCTAGGAAGATATTGCATAACTATGATGCTATTCTCGCTCCTGATATACATGACAAATGTCTTCAACGTTACATTCTTCCATTCTTTCACCTTTATACTTTAGAACAAGAATGATATTACTTAGGTAATTCAACCCACATGCAAATCATCAGCTGATAATAAGACAACATTACAACATTTGTCTTCAGTATTTCCAAAGAAAGTCTTAGGAATCCCTACAAGACCCCTCTCACTCTCAATATTAAACACGAGTGGCTAAATAATTCCCTCTATGACAATAATGGAAAAATGATTTGGAGGTGTTACATATGCATGCTAAATTTTCTATGATATTAATGTTCCATTTTATGTTGCTTCCCCAAAATGATAACCATAATTGTTCCACTGCAGGTTGCTTCCCCATAATGGAATAKGGTCTACTTCTTCTAACARTATCGAAAGAAGTCTTTCATTTGTCTACCTATGATGTTGACACTGACTCTAAATGCCAAAAATCACTGTATCCAATTATAGGTCGTCGAAGCAACTTATATAATCTTCAAAATTCTAGTTCATTTAGAAATGAAGTGAGGGAAATGCCCCCTCACTTGTCCATTATCATCCATCCATCCTGCTTGGATAATGAGCACATAAATCATCAAAATAATAATGAAGACCAAAACAACATTGTTGATCAAGTTAACCACTCCCTTAAATTCACAAACTTCACCATTCATTGTTGTAGCTACTAAACATACTCCATTGATTAGTAATAAACTGAACAAAAAAATTGAATATACATATGTGAAAGACAATGAACCATCAACATATTTTTCCTTCTTAACAGGAACACCATCAACCAAAGGATCTTCTTTACTTCCAAACGTAGGTTGTAAACCTAAATCCTCTATACTAGCATTTTCACGTGCCCTGTAGTGACAACTGTCAAATTCGTCTTCATCTGCTGAGCTCCCATAATGAACTCAATACCATCCTTGAAAAGATGATACTTTGGCTGTTCCTTGTATAAAATGGCCTTCCTTTCATGTAAGTATGGACTTCCCAAAACCATCCCGCAAATGTCAAGTGGAAGCACGTCTAACTCTACCTCATCGATAAAACTGGATGTGATCTCAAATCATAGCTTGCATTTCTTAGTTACCTATAATTGAGCATTATCACAAATCCAACCCAAAGAATATAGTTTTAGATGAGGCATAGTTTCCAATCCCAAATTTTGAACAACTTGCTCTGAATTAATATTTACTTGTGATCCATTATCCACAAGTGTATCAATCTTAGTGTGCTTTGAGATAACTCGTAAATGAAACATTTCATTTATTTTCCTTCCATCACGGATTACTTTAGCCTTTGAATAAGAAGTATATGAACTAGAACTAGCAACAAAAAATATACCTTTAATGCCCATAGATGTAACTTTAGAATCTGATCCAAGATCCTGAACTATGGTTGTGGCCTTTTGTTTACCCTTTTCCTTGAAATTATTTTGTAGCCTCTCTGGATGCAACTTCCAACACATTGTGTCCTCATGTCATTTATTCTTGCAATGAGAACATGTAGGCTTCTCTTCTTGTTTTCCCTTTGACTACTTCTCGAAATTATGTGGCTTTCCTTTTCCTTTACCACCAGTTCCCTTGGCCTTCTTTAAATCCTCATACATTTCTTCCACCATGGCCTTCATTTCCATGAATGCAGAAAAGAAAATGTCTCTTCAGTACCGAAAGGATTTGTATCATAAGAATTCTCGTCTTTTATTGAATCCATTTCTTATTTCGAAATGCATGCCTTGAACCAATCTCAGAAATGTATTCTTCAAACGATCCTTCACCAAGATTGAATTTGGACCTCGTAAGCATTCAATTGAAAATACGTATCAAACCATCTTTGATACCAACTTGATCAAAAAATACTTAGATGTTAAATTAATTCTTAACCAGACACTAACATCCGACTAGATTTGAGAAATTAAGTTCATTATGAATATTTGCAAAATATCATGTGAATTCCTTTACGTATCCATAAACTTCATTAACTGATAATAACTTGCAGAAATAAGAATTCCAAAATAGAGAGAAATAGAGACAACAAGAATAAGGCACATTACACAAGTTGTTAACGAAGTTCACCATCTTGGGCTATGTCTCTGGGCCTGCTTCAAATTGAGAGACCGCTCTATTAATGCTCAAATGTTTGATACCATAATGACTCGAACTTGTGTATTTACAATGGCCTTCTAATATGATACTCAACCCTAGAAACATAGATCATCACTGAATGCCTCTTGAAATTTTGAGAAGCATGAGTATAAACTTGACTATGTTTTGAACATGTGCTCAAAGACCCCCTTTTGCACGTTGAACGAGACTATGGCTCTCATAAAAGGAAAATTGTACTAATATTTTCATATACAACACTTTAGCACATAACCAAAATCACCATTATATTCTTCTCGGAAAACTGAGAAAAATGAGTATAAACTTGCCCATATTTGGACACAGTGCCCAAGGACCCTCGGTCCACACTTCAATACAAAGTTACAACTCATGTACTTGTCCAAATTCCCACCTTGAGCTTCGTTCCAGACTGAAATACCTCATTGACATGCAAAATGATTCCCATACAATGGCTAGACATGTGTCTTTTATAGGTTAGGTTAGGGGGTCGAACCACACTTGACTCCATAGATTCCTGAGGTAATTAATTAACTTAATTAAAGTGATCCCTGTTTGTTTTAACAAATTGTGTGGTTGGCACAACGATCGAAGAATATAGTTAATTCATTGGAATATTCTTGTGGAGGTTGAGGGTTCAAACCTTGCCGACCCCAAACAAATTTTATACCCCTTAGCCAATATATGCCAATCAGAGAGTGCCACATGGCACTCTTTGGTTGGTTGACCTATTGCACGATTAGTGTCATGTCATCTGTCCAGTCCCCTGCCACCTAACCATGTCACTATATGACCTACAATGTGTCACCCTTTCAGTGTTTCCACATGGACCGTACGGAAGCCACGCCATCCGTATGGATGACACGTGATAAATTTTTACTAGTCTAGCTAGGTGTTGAAAATGCTAGAAATGAGTGACATGTGGTAGTTGTTCGTGATGCCATGTCAACATGATGACATCATTATGAAATCACCCTGTGCCTTGTCAGATGTACATATGGCCATGTGGCAACCTGTGGGCCTACCATGTGTCCTTCCGTGTTTGACTTTTCTGCCTATTGGGCAAAATATTCAGAACATCATAAATTATTCATACGACGTCCATTTGAGGTGATTTATGCACCATTGGAACGATATCATCAATACCTACGCAATGAATTCATGTTAATTTGCATTTGAGATGATCAATTTTTGAGCATTCCTAGATCCACCGAGATCACTAAGTCCATATCAAGAAGATGCTAGAAAGATAGAACCACATGTTGGTATCCCTAGGCCAATATATAGAGTTATGAAATGTTGCATGGATGTAGGGACGATCTTGAAGGTCCTCTATTTATTAAGTAAACATCAGTGTTTACAACATTTTCCCAAAATTGTAAGGGAAACCTTGCATGCAATCTCATACTCCTTGCACACTCAATGAGTGTCCCGTTCATCCTTCCTGACGCAACATTTTCTTTTGGTGTTCCTGTAACTATCTTCTCTCTATGAATCCCATGGTATGAACAATAATCCTCAAACTCCTTGCTGCAATATTCACCTCCATTGTCTGATCTGAGACACTTCAACATTTTTCCTATTTCATTCTCAACCAAAGATTTCCATTTCTTAAAAGTGTAAAAAACATCATATTTTTTTCGAATGCAATAAACTCAAGTTTTTCTAGTTGCATCATCAATAAAAGTAACATAATAATGAGAACCACCAAGAGATGATGCCTGGTATTTTCCCGTTAAAACTGTATGCACAAGATCTAACCTT
Organism: Picea sitchensis; assembly: GCA_010110895.2. Taxonomy (NCBI): domain Eukaryota; kingdom Viridiplantae; phylum Streptophyta; class Pinopsida; order Pinales; family Pinaceae; genus Picea; species Picea sitchensis. The sequence goes on along the minus strand of SNQJ01S0152384.1, from coordinate 19,580 downwards.
TCCTTCTTCGTTTCCTTTTCGACTCTGATAAATATGACTCTCTTCTATTTTCCATAAACACATCGCTCACAGAAATTCAAATCAATTTGTTTAAGATCTGGCAACATATTTCTTTTGTGAAGTATCTGCATCCCCTTCTCACTCATGTGTCCAAGCTCATGATGCCACAGTGATGCATACACTCCTATAGAAGCAAAAGAGATAGAAGATTCATTATTACCAGTACATAAATACAATGTACCTACCTTCTCTACTTTTGATATCACTAGTAATCCTTTGGTAACCTTCCATGTCTTATCTTTAAATGTAGATATACAACCTTCACTTTCCAACTTCCATGTTGAAATTATATTTTTTCTTAGATTTGGAACATGTCTTACCTCTTTCAACAACCATTGGTTTCTATTCTTTTGATTTATTTGTACCTTTCCCATTCCAACAATTTTGCATGGTGCATCATCACCCAAATGAACTTGTCCAAAATTACCTTGAACATAATCTTGAAAATGTTTCCTATGGGGCGTGGAATGAAATGAAACCCCTGAATCTACTACCCAAGACTCATAAATATTATCTACAGAAAGAATCAAAGCATCTTGTAACACATCACCTATTACATTTGCTTCCTGATTTTTTCATGTTGTCCATCTCTTTGTTTCTTTGGAGCTCTATAGTCTTTCTTAAGATGTCCTTTCTTCCCACAATTCCAACAATCTATCTTTCCTAGTCTGGATTTGGATATTCCCTTCCTATAATTATCACAGTTCCCTGAGCCCTTTCCTCTATCCTTTTGTTTTCCTCTGTTCTCCATGGTCAATGTATTACCTGATGTGTCACCTATGCTTTTCCATCACATTTCCTTGCTAAGGATAACACCAACAACATCATCAAATTTTAGAGTGTTTGAACCAGAGACATAATTACTTATAGCAGTGACCAAGCCATTCCATCTTTCTGACAATGAGAACAAGATTATAAGATCCCTAACCTCATCATCAAATTCCACTTTTACAGAACTTAGCTAATTAGTAACCGTATTAAATTCATTTAAATGATCATCGACATACCCACCTTCTGACATCTTCATATTGAATAATCTCTTCATTAGAAATACCTTATTGGATGCTAAGGGTTTTTCATACCTTTTATCCAATGCGTCCATCATATCCTTCGTTTTCTTTTCTTTTGAAATATTGAAAGCCACTGATGCTTCCAGACTCAGTCGTATTGTTCCTAGTGCCTTTCTATCAACAACCTCCCATTCTTCATCCTTCATGGTTGTCAAATTCGTTTCTATTCCTCCCAATGGTAGGAATAGATTCTTTGGATATAAATAGTATTCCATTTGCATCTTCCATAGCTGGTATTTTTGGCCGTTAAATTTCTCAACCTTAAACTTTCCCTCTTCCGTCATTTCTCCCACTCGAACCAGGAACCCTCTTTTCCTACAAGTTACCTTTCGCTTGGATACCATTTGTTAGAAAATCAAGACCGCGTAGCAATAAAATAAAAACAAATGCAGAAATAAAACACAGAAGATACAAAATTCAATAGAGACACATATACACATGGTTCACCCAGTGTGGGCTACGTCCACTATATAAATGTCTAGGTCCTTACTTTATTATTATCCAACAAATGAAGGGATACAACCTACAATACACCCATTTTAACTTCCTCTTCATTCTCCCACAATCTCCTCTCTCAGAATATAATATTCGCTACCACTCATAACCACAATACAATCCCCTCATACATAAAAGAGGGTTTTCTTCTAGGGAAATAATTCCTAACATAACTTCTATCGTCAAAACTGCGACCTTATAATGAACGGTCCAGATTGACTACAAAATTACAATATTTTACAAGGCAAATTTTCCCAAAATTTCACTTTGGGGGCGCTGACCTCGAATCCCTCGCCAGGGGGGCTCCATTAATTTTTGTCGCCCACCCCCACCCCCTCCACGGAACCCCTTTATAGCAATAGTGGGGGAGAAATCCCCCCCAGTCCCCCCCATTAGAATAAATGGGATCCAAGCACGACTGAAACAAATCTTTGAATCGGGAAGATAATCAGGTTCCACAACCAAAAAAAAGTTTGGATTACTCAACAACTTAGTGATGATAAATATTCCTCACTCTTCCACCTTGTTGAAATGTACTTCATTTGATCTTCATACTGGAACTGATCTCCATCTTGGACTTCCATCTTGGATCTCCATCTTGGATCTTCAGCTTGGAATATCCATCTTGGATCTGATCATTCTGGTGTTGTTAATTCCATGGGCCATCTTGGTTTCACTATTCTTGTACTACCTGATGTATTTATTGGAGCCTCCAAATGAACGTTTTGTTCATTTCCTTCATTCACTTCCCTGAAAGAAAAACCCTAACATGTTTCTACAAACATCTGTATCATTTTACTTGCTTCTTTACAAGGCATTAAGAATACATATTACATGAACATGGCATAATTTACATAACATCGTTATGATGTACACATAATAAAGCATACATTATACTTACTTCACTCTTTTAATAAGTATTCTACCTCCTTACTTCATACAATGAAGATTTTTTTCTTTACCATATCTAGGAAGATATTGCATAACTACGATGTTATTCTCGCTCTTGATCTACATGACAAATGTCTTCAATGCTGCATTCTTTTGTTCTTTCACCTTTGTACTTTAGAACAAGAATGATATTACTTAGGAAATTAGACCCACATGCAATTCATCTGCTGGTAATAAGACAACATTACAACAATTGTCTTTAGTGTTTCCAAAGAAAGGCTTAGGAATCCCTACAAGACCCCTCTCACTCTCGATATTAAACAAGAGTGGATAAATAATTCCCTCTATTACAACAATTGAAAAATGATTTGGAGGTGTTACATATGCATGCTAAATTTTCTATGATATTAATGTTCCATTTTAGGTTGCTTCCCCAAAATGATAACCATAATTGTTCCACTGCAGATTGATTTCCCATAATGGAATAGGGTCTACTTTTTCTAACAATATCGAAATAATTTTTTCAGTTGTCTACCTCTGATGTCGACGTTGAATCTAAATCCTAGAAATCATTGGATCCAATTACAAGTCGTCCAAGAAACCTATATAATCTTAAAAAGTCCGGTTCATTTAGAAATGAAGTGAGGGAACTTCCCCCTTACTTGTCCAGTATCATCCATCCATCCTTCTTGGATAATGAGCACCTAAATCATCACAATAATAATGAAGACCGAAACAACATTGTTGACCAACTTAACCATTCCCTTAAATTCACAAACTTCGCTATTCATTATTGCAACTACTAAACATACTCTGTTGATTAGTAATAAACTAAACAAAAAAATTGAATATACAGATGCGAAAGACAATGAACCATCAACATATTTTCCCTTCTTAACAGGAACACCATCAAGAAAAGTATCTTCTTTACTTCCAAACGTAGGTTGTAAACCTGAATACTCTATACTAGAATTTTCATGTGCCCTGTAGTGACAACTGTCAAATTTGTCTTCATCTACTGAGCTCTCACAATGAACTCAATCCCATCCTTGAAAAGATGATACTTGTTTCGTTCCCTGTAGAAAATGGCCTTCCTTTCATATAAGTATGGACTTCCCAAAACCATCCCGCAAATGTCAAGTGGAACCACGTCTAACTCTACCTCATCAACAAAACTAGATGTGATCTCAAATCGTAACTTACATTGCTTAGTTACCTATAATTGAGAATTATCACAAATCCAACCCAAATAATATAGTTTCGGATGAGGCATAGTTTCCAATCCCAAATTCTAAACAACTTTCTCTGAAGTGATATTTACTTGTGATCCATTATCAACAAGTGTATCAATATTAGTGTGCTTTGAGATAACTCGTAAATGAAACATGTCGTTTCTTTTCCTTCCATCAAGGATTACTTTAGCCTTTAACGAAGAAGTATATGAACTAGAACTATCAACAAAAAATATACCTTTAACGCCCATAGCTGTAACTTTAGAATCTGATCCAAGATCTTGAACTATGGTTGTGGCCTTTTGTTTACCCTTTTCCTTGAACTTCTTTGGTAGTCTCTCTAGATGCAACTTCCAACACATTGCCTCCTCATGTCCTTTATTCTTGTAATGAGAACATGTAGGCTTCTCTTCTTCTTTTCCCTTTGACTTCTTCTTGAAATTATGTGGCTTTCCTTTTCCTTTACCACTAGTTCCCTTGGAATTATTTCGATCCTCATACATTTCTTCCACCATGGCATTCATTTCCATGAATGAAGAAAAACAAATGCCTCTTCAGTACTGAAAGGATTTGGATCATAATAATTCTTGTCTTTTGTTGAATCCATTTCTTACTTCGAAATGCATTCCTCAAACCAATCTCAGGAATGTATTCTTCAAACGATCCTTCACCAAGATTGAATTTGGACCTCGTAAGCATTCACTTGAAAATACATATCAAACCAGCTCTGATACCAACTTGATCCAAAAATAATTAGATGTTAAATTAATTCTTAAGAAGACTCTAACATCCGACTAAATTCGGGAAATTAAGTTCGTTATGAATATTTGCAAAATATCATGTGAATTCCTTTATGTATCCATTAACTTCATTAGCTGATAATAAATTATGGAAATAATAACTCCAAAATAGAGATAAATAGAGACAACAAGAACAAGACACATTACACAATTTGTTAACGAAGTTCACCATTCTTGGGCTATGTCTCTGGGTCTGCTTCAAATCAAGAGATTTCTCTATTAATGCTCAAATGCTTGATACCATAATGAATCAAACTTGTATTTTTACAATGACCTTCTAATATGTTACTCAACCCTAGAAACACAGACCATCATTGAATTCCTCTCGAAATTTTGAGAAGAACGAGTATAAACTTGACTATGTTCTGAACAAGTGCTCAAAGACCCCCTTTTGCACGTTGAACAAGACTATGGATCTCATACAAGGAAATTTGTACTAATATGTTTGTATACAACACTTTAGCACAGAACCAACATCACCATTATATTCCTCTCGGAAAACTGAGAAAAATGAGCATAAACCTGCCCATATTTGGACACAATGCCCAAGGACCCTCCTTGGCACACACTTCAATACAAAGGTACAACTCATGTACTTGTCCAAATTCCCACCTTGGGCTTCGTTCCAGATTGAAATACCTCATTATAATGCAAAAAGATGCCCATACAATGGCTTGGCATGTGGATTTTATAGGTTAGGTTGGGGGGTCGAACCCCACTCATCTTCATAGATTTCTGGGGCAATTAATTAACTTAATTAAAGTGATCCTTGTTTGTTTTAACAAATTGTGTCGTTGGCACAATGGTTAGGGCATATAGTTAAGTCATTGGAATATTCTTGTGGAGGTCGAGGGTTCAGAACTTGCCGACCCCAAACAAATTTTATACCCCTTATCCAATATATGTCAATCAGAGAGTGCCACATGACACTCTCTAGTTGGTCGAACTGTTGTACAGTTAGTGCCATGTCATCTGTCAAGTCCCATACCACCTAACCACATCACTATATGAACTACCACGTGTCACCCTTTCAGTGTTTCCATGCTGACTATACAGATGCCACGTCATCCGTATGGATGACATGTGACAAAGTTTTACTAGTCTAGATAGGTGTCGAAAAAACCAAAAATGAGTGACACATGGTAGCCTCTCGTGATGCCACATCAACATGATGACATCATAATGAAATCACCATGTGCCTTGTCAGATGTACAAATGGCCACATGGAAACCTATGGGATTTCCACGTGTCCTGCCATGTTTGAGTTTTTTACCTATTGGTCAAAATATTCAGAACATCATAACTTCTCCATATGTCGTCTGTTTGAGGTGATTTATGCACCATTCGAAAGATATCGTCAAGATCTACGCAATGAAGTCATTTTCATTAGCATTTGAGATGATTAATTTTTTAGCATTCCTAGATCCACCTAGATCACTAAGTCTAGATTGAGAAGAGGATAGAAATATAGAAGCACATGTTGGTATCCCTAGGCCAATATATAGAGTTATGAAATTTTGCATGGATGTAGGGACGATCTTAAAATGAAGATACTTGTATCAAATTTTTATAGATGAAACATTCCTTGAGATACCACTTCTTCTTAGTGACACCAACCCTTTTGTTGGTGTATACCAATCCATCAAGTAGCCACAAATTCATAGAGTGGTTGTCATACCTTTCATCTTCCTTACACAGAGTTCATTGACTATCTCATCAGCTGAGAAAATATTGATAAAACATTAATTGGAGACACCAATGGGAAGTCCATTAATTTGTTTTAGACATAAGATTTGGATGCATGCTACAATTTTCCACATGCTCAAGTAGACTTGGATGGTGAGTAGATGCCGCAATTTCCTCTAAATTGTAGGGACCTCATGAAGAGCTGGTGAGTAACTCCCAAATAATTCAAGGCAAGGAGGACAAGAACATATCCCACCAAATTTTAATATTATGGTAGGGACCGCTTTTAAGATTATGGTGTCCCTCCTTAGCATATTGTGTGGCAAGGAGGATGCTACTCAATTCAAGAAGTCATGGGTCTATATGATATACAAAGTCACCCAAACAGGTTCCATCTTCAACTAGGGTGATTTCCTATAAACTTCTATGGGCTAGACCATATCCAAGGCCAAGCATATGGCTCCAAGTACACACCAACATTATTCATGTCATCTTACCTACTTGGCATCACTAGTCAACTATTTCCTCGAAATGATTTAGCAGTGGAAGCCAAGTGAGACTCACATCCACATTTACTGTCAGAAATTATGGGAGAATCGATAAAAAAATTCACTATACCCATATTTGTGAGAAATTCATATCTCCACTCTACTCGTTTATTTTCCATGCACTTGCAAGATACATGTCCGAGAAGGCTATGCAAGACATTGGTGAGGTTGGTGACTAGTGTGTCATTGAAAAAGGGACTTACATCAATTTTTTTAGAGCTATCAAAGCTCCTCATTGACTCCCAAAATTCATCCTAGATAATATGGCATCACAAGAGGTAGCATATCAAACCTTTGTGCACAAAGTCATAGTAGCATTTGTTCCTGACAAGAAATCCCTATTGCCTCCACTTCCTTTCTATGTAGGAGCCTATAGCTTCAAAGATATTAAAGAAGTAGTGGCTTAGGATAATACTTTAGTTTCCTTTCATTTAAAAGAAGAAAGATTCAGAAGGCATGAACCTCTAGACGTGGTCAAGTAGAACTACAAAACCTATAAATATATATGGACATACTAGAATGAAGGATGGTAAGAAGAAGACTACAAATCTCAAGCAAAGAAGGAACAAATGGAAAGAGAGAAGGATGAAAAGGAAATAATTGACAAGAAAGAAAGAGAAGCAACAACCAAGAAGTAGCAGAGGAAAATTAGAGACTAGAGAAGGAAGATGAAGCACTAAGGCTCCAACGACAAGACAAGAGGAAAAGAAAGAAGGAGAAGAAAGGATGAAAAAGAAGGAAGAAGAAAAGAAAAAAAAGAGAGGTGAGAATCTCTTAGATCCCATGGACACTGGCCCTCTAGAGACCTAATATGGTACACTTGGGACTGCAATGATAGGAGGGAACTTTCAATTAGAAGAACTTGGATTAGGAACATTTACCCCTTCCAAGTCAGATAGAGTAGCAATCCTTCACACTTTTTTTTTGACAAGGCCACAAGGAAGATAGTAAATCAATCACATAAAAAGATTAAGCTATTGGGAGTCCCTAAACTCACAATCACAATTAAAACAACCTTCATGGAGGATACTAGAGTAGATCCCATTTCCACAACATCTTCAAGGCTCACGTTTCCCCAAACATCAAAATTAAATATGAGGAACATGTCTAGAGACTAGAGGAATACAAACTAAGAATAAAGACATTGAAACAAGAGGTAACTCACTATAAAAGGAAACAACGTAGCAAAATTAAAATCTTTCACATTTGTGTCACAATATGATCTTAGAACAATCCAAAAGGAGATGTGCATAATCTTTAAAGAGTTCTAGGACATTGCTACATAATTCCTCACATTTTTAGAAAAAATCAAAGATAAAAAGTGTTGTTATATGGAGTCCCTTTAGCTCATCCACCACAACATCTTCAAGGCTCACGTTTCCCCAAACATCAAAATTAAATATGAGGAACATGTCTAGAGACTAGAGGAATACAAACTAAGAATAAAGACATTGAAACAAGAGGTAACTCACTATAAAAGGAAACAACGTAGCAAAATTAAAATCTTTCACATTTGTGTCACAATATGATCTTAGAACAATCCAAAAGGAGATGTGCATAATCCTTAAAGAGTTCTAGGACATTGCTACACAATTCCTCACATTTTTAGAAAAAATCAAAGATAAAAAGTGTTGTTATATGGAGTCCATCTCAGCATGGATGAGCTAAAGAAGTAGTAGATGAAAGAGAAATATGCATCAACTAATCTACCAAAAATGAGAGAAAAGGAAAACTAGACAAATTATATAGCCCTATATGGTTGCCAAACAACAAGTACAACACTAAAGAAGGAAAACACTACCTCATAAAACAATTGCAAGAATTTGTATATGGCTACTAAGAAATTTATAGAACAATGTCATCTACCACCACTAGGAGGTATGGCCACACCTAGGATGACAGTAGAAATTTTGAAGGAGATAGAGGACAACATTAATAATCAAGGGAGTTTAATTGGGATGATTCCCAAAACTACTAAAAAGGTTCTAAAAGAACACATTCATGGTCCCTCTAAGAAGATAAATTTAATTAATTCATTTTTTAGTACCTTAAAGAGAGAAATGGGCCCCATGCCCAAGGAACTAATATCATATGAAGTTTATTTTGAGAAACAAATATTTAGAAATGTCATACGCATCTCATATCAACATGGAGTTTGGGCCTTCTATATCCAAGATAAAGAATAAGGGCATTTTGCAAATAAAGTATAATCTCATATAGTCTCTAGGAAAGGGTCAAAATAGAGGAATTTGAAAGGTTATAACTGCGAAAAGAGAATTCAAGAAGTCCCAAGAAGAAGTTACGACTTGAAGGCTTTATAATCCTAGGAATGCATTATAATAGGGGATTTTTTTGGTTGTAACTTTGAGAACTATTTTGAGAATTATAATGAGAAGAATCCCTCATGGCCATTTTTGAAGAGGAGCAATGGTGTTGTGTTATGTATGCTCTGAACTTCTTCTAGTACTTATGTTGTCATTAATACCACTGTAAGGCTATATTTTTCAGTTGTTGACTATTCTACATTGAATTTATGGTTCTTACTCTGTATTTCTCTTCTGATATGTTGCTTAGAGATGGTAGATAATAGATTGTAAATGGTGGTGTTCTAACATAATTTTCTTCTTTACACTCTATTTATTCTTATGTGTTTCTATATTTATTTAGTAGCTTTCTATTTCAGAAATATCTAAAGGGATATATAACTAACCTTTTATCTATTATTTAAATTCTACTCATATCTTGGATAGGTTGGATTAGTTTACATTTATGCACATAGGACGTTAGCATATTGCATTTTGTATTCAATAACCACACTCTTATTTTAAGTAATGTCTGTCGGGCCATAATCCGAATGGGTCTCCTATCCCAAATTATGTGAAGTCTAATTGGGAATTTACATCAGAGAGTACCCATATTTGTTGAAGAGAACTTTGTCCATGCCAACGAGGTGTTTGGTGTCAATTACATGTATCTAACTACTAATTTTTTTTGGAAGTTAATCATTTATTTATATTCAAATTTTTTAGTGTTGTAATGAAAAATTTATATTTTATCTTGTCACATGACCTTTACCTATTGTGCCAACACATATATAGATATCAATCAAATCTAGAATACATGTAGAAAGCACAAAAATGGACAAAATTAATGGGGTGCAATGCAACCTTAAATCATTTTCTCCTTTACATTATTACTTGTTCTAGTATATTTTGTTCTCTAAAAGCACTATATCAATATGTAGTGCCCATTATTCATGTATTTGTGGCATGAAATTGATCCCTCATACTCCTAAGTCAATGAATCAAGACCCTACCTACAACATGTTAAATTTCTTGGATGTATTCAAAGATTATGGATTCAAATAGATAATTAAATTCATATAAACTTAAACTATTCATCAACATTTCATAGTGGTAACTCCCTCTACTGGTTACAAAAAGGAAAATCAAGCTTCAATATTAAATTTCCAACCACTTAGCCATGATCTATGCTATGTACTATTTGGCAAAGTAAGCCTATGAGAATTCCTTTCCATTGTCCTTTAGTTAACTATGCAACTTCGAAATTGAGCGAAATGTTGAAATCCATAAATGTCAAATGCCACATGTGGAAATGTGTCAAGCCCCATATGGAAATGTGTCAAGCCCCATGAACATCACATGGAACGCCTCTTGGATCGATCATACTATTGGACTATACATAGAATACCAATTGGTGGATTATGTGCAGGGATCAAGTGAAGGAGGCACAAGTGGCTCCCATGCTTTGCACATGTTACCTTCCATCAACCTACCCTATGCTAGAAACACGTGTAAAAGGAGGTAGTTAATGGAGTCACTCTAACAATAATGAGCTTACCACCTTCTTATAACACAAAAAACATTGTGTTGCCAACATATGACATGATAAGTTTGATTCTTTTGGTGAAAATTACTAGTCTTAACACACCTATCATTCCCAAGGTATATTATTACGATTGTCAACAGTAGATATCAAAATTTTGAGCTGGGAATTGCATTTGGGAGCTTGAAATTGGGGCTTTGTGGAGGGTTTAATTGTGAACTTCTCTTGTATTTTAGTATACTTTTCAAGGTTTCTCGTCGACCTTGTTTGCAATAAATTTCAATGGATATTTGGATATATATTATGGTATTATGTGATGAGGATCACCTTCACCTTCATATTCTTTGTCATGGATGCATGGTGGAGAAAATCATATTGTAGGCATCCTCTTGGCCCTATAAGATGGTCGATTGTGGGAAATATTTTGTAGTTTGGTAACAAATATAACAAAGCTCTCGTCCACCTTTCCACCAAACATGACCCTCTCATGTCTCTCTCTCTCAAAATGAAAACCACAGTGGTGGTCTCCTCTATCACCATGGAAAAGCAAATTTTCAAGACTCGTGACCACCTCCTTGCAGGGAATATTGTAATACAAACATTCAAGTGTCTTTCCTGTGAAAAATCGTCATTAATTTGGGGTTTATATGGATCTTAATCATGTATGCTTAGATGTATATCCAACACATTACTCTTTAATTCCAAGAGTCTCAAGGCCCTATAAAATTTGATAAGAGATCAAGTATTGAAAACAATCTAATAGATTATGTGGAAAAGTATGATGGGGAAGAATTGTGGTGCAAGATAACTATGTAACAAATTATAGAGTTACAACCATATATTTATAGCTATTTGTAACCTAGACATGATCAAGTCTAGTTGCAAATTTAAAGCCACTACAACTATCAGTGTGCATGTTTTGAATAATATCCAAATCCTACATTAAATACCTCTGCTTGGATAACATAAGATTCAATATACAAACCCAGGTTAACTTCCTTCGCCTAATGTAGTCTTATTAATTGTATTTCAATGACATAAATATTATCATTCCTAAATACATGTCAATCAAAATAATTGTTTGTAATTTATTACAATTTCAAATAAATCCATATGCCTTGATTCCTTCATCTATGCTTGTTTTGTTTTGAAGACAATTATTTGTGTTATTGTTATGAACCAAATTCCACAAATAGAATAAGAATAAAAATAAGAAATAAATCCATGCCTTGAGAATTATAAAGATTCAATGAATAATAATTCACTTCAAGGGGAAAACTCATTTTACAATATATCCAATGCACAAGACAAGATGCCTATACAAATGAATCTCCTTTATTATAAACAAGTGTTGCATGGCAACGTAGTCCTTGCCAGTTTGGAATGGGAATAAATGCATTGCCACGATGGGACCAAGTACATACACGTGGGAATCAATTTGAAGTACAYGTGGTATCCATGTAGAGGATGATTTTGTGGCAGCGGGCGTGTCACGTTAATATGCGAAYGAGGAAGTTTTTTCCTGGGGTGAATATAGTTTAAACATGGAACTTAGAAAACTTCTATCTAAATGATTTGCAACAAAGGTTTATGGGAAAAAGGACCAAGAAGCATAGACAATAAACATTCAAATACAATAGAATATTAAACAAAGGTTGGATCTGTTCCATATTTACTTCTATCTAAATGATTTGCAACAAAGGTTTCTGGGAAAAAGGACCAAGAAGCATAGACAATAAACATTCAAATACAATAGAATATTAAACAAAGGTTGGATATTTCTGAAGAAACAAAGGTTCCTATTTTCTTTSAAGTCTATAAAAAAATATGGAATCTGTTCCATATTTTTGAAGCATAGATATTAAAAATCAAAATACAATACAATAGGTATAAAAGTAAAAGACATTAAAGTAAAATTAAATGAAATGGTTCCAATATCTTTCAACGTATTTGAAGATGAGTAGGCATGAAAATGTTGCAGATAACAACAACAACAAAAATAACTTTGAAGTATGTGTGTATCATATACAATTTTTTTGATAGTATAGGAAAGATTTAACATTTAAAAAAGTGCTATGATGTTGGTCTTTGAATGTCTTGCAACAAAGGTTCCTGGACACAAAAAATTTAGCATTCAAATATTTCTAGAATATGTTCCATATTTCTATTTCAAAGGTATTATTCAAATACAATAGAATACTAATAATGTCTTGCAACAAAGGTTCCTAGACACAAAAAATTTAGCATTCCCGGATTAGTTTTCTTTGAAATTGATCAAAAATTAATAATGTTTGTTACATATTTCTGGAAATTTAAATGTGTTTGTCATATAGACTGGGATTGGGACTCCCACGAACCATAAAAAGAAATAAGTACAAGAATTAGGAATGTAGAAAGATGAAGTGCGCGACAGTAGAGAGGAAGACTTGAAAATAAGAAATTGGGAGTTATGAGTGTTTGGTTAGAGTTTTCTATTTAAAGAGGTATAAAACTGGATTGATAAAGAAAACAAGATGACATCAGTATAGACTTACTATGAAGATGATGTGTTTTTGTTGCTATCGTCGATGGTCACTGGAATCGTGTCAACCGGTTGTTTCCCTTCTTGGATGAGGTTGTCCATTCTCCGTTGGAACCATTCTTCAATGTAGCTTCTCATGGGGGCCATGTTGATTTCATACTGGAATTCTATGTCGTAAAGGTCGTTTTCTAATTTCCTTATATCCATTGAAATACTATGCAGACTCTGTTCAATTTCTTCATTGTGTGTCGAATAGTCGAGTACCCAACTCTCAAGCTCATCTACACGATATTCAACGATGCTGTAAAATATTTTGAAAGACAACCCCTTTAAAATATCAAGTTGTTCATCGAAGGCTTCTTTGGTCATTGACAAGGATTTGAGAATTAAGTTTGGGTCTTGAACCTCGTTGGTACTTCCGACTAAGTCTATTTGGATCAAGTTTGTGAATAAGTCTTCCTTTTCTAATATGGATTGTTTACATGATTCGACAAGGAGTTGTAGGTTCTTAACTTTCTTTTGCCAACATGTTTTTAATTTTTTGGTACACTTTGGGGAGGGGAGATTCTCTTGTCTTCTTTTCAGATCTGAGGTGTTGATGGCATGGTTGGAAAAATGGGTCAGCAGTTGTTCACAAAAACATTGGTCATTTTTAAAATTCTCCTACAAATGTTCTTGAAAATCATTTGCCCTCTTTCAGAAAGAATATATATTTTGTGATGTTTCCCAGGATTTAGTATCTAGCTGCATTCTTTTCTTGATTTTATTCTCTACAATGGATCTAGAGGATGCAAGAAGGGTGGATGATACTTTTATATTGGCTGAAGTGGTAGCAGGGACGTTTTTAGCTAAAGGACTGGAAAACTCCGGGGTAGAAATGAAAGCGTTCTCAAATTCCTTGACGTGGTCTTTCAACCTGACATTCTCCACTTCAATTCCTCCAATGGAATCATCAAGAGCATCACTAGTTACGTGGTGAAATAGGGAGATTTGGGATGACCACATTTTCCTAAATTTAATCTCTGCGTGAGATTTGCCTTTCCTATTTGTTACATCTCTCTTTTCAATGACCATATTTTTAGATTGGATATCAAAAACAACGCTATAGAATACAAAGGATTCATCTTTGTTAAAAATGTTGGTCTCATCTATTTCCATTGCGTACGAACCAACTTTGTGCATGTGCTCAGTTTCAGTTTCAAGTTGCAATTGTTCACTTTCAATTTTGGGTTTTTCCGCCTGCCCTACATTGTTTTTTCTCTTCTTTGTCAGTGGAATTTTGTGAGAACTATCAATTTTTATGCGGGGAGGGTTCTTATCTCCTCCTCCGTTTGAATATTTATGGGTTTCTTTCTTAGTGGGGTGGGCCATTGAAGTGATGCTTTGTGATGTCGTTCTCTTGGGAGTGCTAGCGGGGGACTGGGCACTCTTCTCATTGGATACTTTTCCCCGTTGTCTATACAATTCATTCACGCTTTGAAATGTCTCTATGTCGCAATCTCCAGAAGCAGGATTGTTGTCATCATTGTCCTTGTATTCGGTCAGGCGTCTATGGATAAAAGGGTTGCTAAAGCCAGCTTCTAGTAAATGTTCTCAAAAAATCTCATTAGGGTCGAACCCTTTTATCCTTTCAGCATATTTTAGGTTCAAGTTCTTGAAATGGCCTGCGAATTCGTCAATCTTGTTGACGTTTTTGCACACCAAGTCCCCGACTTTCTAGGGCAGAGGAATGAACTGTTTTTTTTTCTTGTCATGGAAAAAATGCAACCAGTGGTTGTATTTCCTTGCTATTTCTGCAACAAACATCTTGTCCGTGATGTGGCATGGAAGGAAAGAAGGATTTTCCTTGGAGCCAAAGACCATTAGTACACTGTGATTTTCCTTTTGTTCAAGTGTGCCCTTCCTGTTCAAAAAATTGGTTTCCTGACCAGACATTCACAGAGCATCCTTCCCTAACAATAAATCTTTGGAAACTGAGACAAAGTCATTAAATACTTCATAAAAACAACGGGAGGCCTTGTGCCTCCACAGAGACCGGTACCAGAATATTACTGGGTCGAATCCACTATTTATTTTCTTGGAAAGAGACAGTTTTGGAAACGTACAAAAATGCACTATTGGGAAAATCAAGTAGGATGACATATAAAATTTATTCGATTCTTTGAATTATGATAAGTGGGAACAAATTTCAATGGAAATTAACTTCTGCCAATCGAAAATGAATTGTTCCTTGATTGTGAAGTACAAAATATAAATAATTATACAAGAAATGATTGTTGTGGATGCCTGTCTCGTTATTCTTGTAAACAACCAAGAAATTTCCCAAAATGGATTTCTAAAGGAACTTACCTGCAACATTGCGATATCTCTAGGAACTGTTTTCAGGTCTTCAAGGAACTCGGCTAAGATGTCCAACCTGTTATCATGTTTTTCTAGGAACTTCTTGCAGTCTTGTCCTCTGAAGGTCAATGTTGGATCCGACAATTTTAACATCTTGCAAAAGACCTGAGGTGACAAAGAAACAGGAGAATGGCCGCGCAGTGGAATAATTATTTGTCTTGGAATATATTTTTCAGCGCATCAAGAGACCACCTCCTTACAATCAAAAACCTCAAAGACACAGCCTGGACGAGCGATTCCAGAGGTCCAAATCACTTTGTTCTGGGTGGAACGAGATGAATAGTAAAAGTATGCCCTGAACTAATGGAAGTTTTGGTCCTGATGTCTGAGGATATCTACTGTATCTCCACAAAACTGTTGTTGACCTACTACCATAAGTTTACAAGAACGTTTGTTTTCTCCATATGATGAATGAAATGAAAATTTGTAAGGGATAATATAATGTTGTGCAAATCTTGTTCAAATGCGTGTGAATGGGAGATCTCCTCAATACTTTCACTCATTAATGAAAATTTCGACGGTTTTTGCATGATGCGTTTTTAACATTAAAAACTAGTAATTTCACACATAGAAGTGTGAACATGGCAGATACGACAATGATCGATTAATAATTGTAGATGTCTTGAACAGGCCAACGCGACGACCCATGTTTGAGATGAAAAATCGGAAGGGACAATATAACTCTCCCCAGATTATGGTTTAATGCGTAATAATGGGATATCTCCTAGAGTGTTTCACTCATTAATGACAATGTTGACGGTCCTGCATGGTGA
>SNQJ01S0152383.1:0-22481 GCA_010110895.2 Picea sitchensis | reverse complement strand
CCCTCCTCTCTTCCCTCTCTCTCTCCACCTCTTTCTCTCTATCCTACTCTGTCTCTCTCTCTCCCACTCTCCCACCCTCCCTCTCTCTACCCTTCTCTACCCTTCCCTTCTCTACCCTTCCATGTCTCTCTATTATAATGGTTTATAAAACCTATAAAAAAAAGTTTGATCTATAGTCATAATTATCATTTTTTAGAACCTACATACAAAATAAAGTGTATATTCTATTTTTTTATTATTATAACACTATATAAAACCTATAAAAAAATTGAAACTATATTCACAATAATCATTTTTAAAAATCTATATACAAGGTAAGCTTTGTATTATAATTTTTTTTTATGTTTCAACCAATCTAATGTAGGAAATATAAATAATATCTCCTTATAAAAAACTAAATCTATTTAAAAAGGAAAAAATACTATGAAAAATGTTTAGTCTTTTATATCGGTACTATGTTTAAAATTATATCATGTACTCCCAAATTATCAATTAAGGGAAAATATGAAAAACATATATACAAAATAATCCTTATAATAATGTAACACAACTTCCACAAATTTAATCTAATATAATTTAGAAAATATAAAGAATTATTATTTATGTTTTTTATATGTAATAAAAAAATAAATTATTTTTTCTCATCATTTATTTTAAACAAAATTTTGTTTAAAAAATTTATAAAATCATTTGAATTTACAATATACAAAATTTTGTAATCTTTTAAATTTTTAATAAACTTAAATTTATTGACAAAAAGAATTAAACTTAAATTTATTGACTAAAAAAATAAAATGTACAAAATAATAAAAATGAAATTCTACAAAATAGCATTTATAGTAAAACTTAGAGAGTAGATAAAAATAGAGTTGCTAGACCTAATAGTTGTTTTTTGCAATATTTTTTTGATAGAAGAGAGGAATTGGTTTAAATGATCCATGGCAATAAGGTAGGGTTAATGTTCAATAGTTCAATGGAAACAAAACTTAGGTTATTTTCTAAAGCTGGTAAAAACTCCAATAGGAAGGTCAGCAGAATTGGAAGAATAACCAAAGGGATTGAGGGGCACCAAAAATCACCAAAAAATGATTAAAACAACATCTAACCAACCCTAAAATTAATATGACAAGTTATAACTCAAAAACTGAAATGATAGAACAAATTTTAACTCCTAGTTTAAAATTAAAATTACCCTAAACCAAGTGCAGAGAAAAACATAACAATGCCAAGGACAACTTTTACAAATTGTCCTATAAGTATGAACATCAATTATAAGTACATCAATTGGAAAAATGTTGCTCCAATAAATACAGTGAGAATACAAACGCTTATCCCACACAATACTAATACTAATGATGACTATACTGACATATTTCAAATTCACATTTTATGGGGAGAAAAACATAACAATGCCAAGTACAAATTGTCCTATAAGTATGAACATCAATTATAAGTACATCAATTGGAAAGATGTTGCTCCAATAAATATGGTGAGGGTACAAACGCTTATCCCACACAATACTAATATTAATGATGACTATACTGACATATTTCAAATTCACATTTTATGGGTTAAGTGTGGTGTATATTTGGGTTAAGTGTGGTGTATATTTACTTTTAATTTAAAGGCAATGTTCCCAATTGTATTCCACATGAAAATATATTTTTTTAATATTTTTAAACCTTTATCCACACAATACTCATGATGACTATGCTGACATATTTCAAATTCACATTTTATTGGTTACGTGTGGGGTATATTTACTTTTAATTTAAAGGAAATGTTCCCAACTGTATATTCCACATGAAAATGTATTTTTTTAATATTTTGATAAGTACAAATCTCCTCTAGAAATAATATCCAAACAAAACACATACCCCGGTTAATTATGTCCATTTCACTGATAAAGGAAAGGCACGTACAAATTCTACAAATTCAAAGAATTGAAAATCTGAGGGTATCTAGGTGAGATATTTTCAATTCATTCACTGATCATCGGCAGACAAATTGTTCTTTCCTTTTGTTTTTTCTTGTTTTCGAAGGGAGGAGGCCTCTCAGCCGTTTCCTTGTCGAAGGAATTGGAATCAGCACAGGTTAATTTTCATTTCTAGAAATCAAATTCTGTAATTGTTGATTGCATGTAGCATTCGTCTGAGTTTAGTTAGCTATTTTTGTAAGTGATCGAGAAATTAAATACAGAATTTTCATGGAGACCCAATTGGGGAATTAACATCTTTCAAATATATAATAGACAACTAGCATAGCATAGATTAACATGAATGGATAGGATATGGTGGTATTTATACTGTGAATGAATTCTCACGGATTTGAGCCTGTAAATTCCTTGAGTGGATGACAATCGAAAAACATTACTTCAGCCGAGTGGTGATAGCCCTGTCTTTGGAAGAGGTAAGAAGTGGATGGCTCTTTCTGCTGCTGTTTTCTCATTTTGTTTTTGCTGCGAAGAAGTATTGACTACAATTTCGATCAGTTTGTTACAATTTCGATCAGTTTGTTTCTGTGCGGAAAGACTCATCAGTTTTTTGGTTGGAGTGGGGTCAATCTCCTAGGAGGTCTGGGGATTCCCTGGTAGTTGAGAGAGGGTAGCACCAAAATGCTGGGGGATTCCATGGTAGTTAAGAGAGGGTAGCACCAAAATGCTGGGAATCAAGCCTAGGCGCCCAACTGACAAGTTGCCAATGGTATAATCTATTGAATTTTAAAAAAGTGATTCTCAGCCTGCTTGTTTGCTTGGAGTGTCATGATGGACAATATCAAGAGTAGGTCATTCATCACACCCTCACTTCAATTCATTTGATCTTGAAAGTTCCTTGATGAGATCTTGTACCGACTGTCCATTTTCTAACAATGCCTCTTAGTTCTAATTGTTGGTGCTTGCATTGTCAAGCTGGAAACATGTGTCTTTCCAGATTTATGATCTTTCTTGAACCTTAATCATCACTTAAGCAGATGTATACAGCTATGGGATGTATAGAACTACGGGATTTACAGGATGTATGGGATTTTGTTGATATAAATGATGAGGAGAAAAAGGGCAAGGGGTGAACTGGGATATTCCATGCAAGTTTGGGCAGGATTTTTT
The DNA here is from genome assembly GCA_010110895.2 of Picea sitchensis. NCBI lineage: Eukaryota > Viridiplantae > Streptophyta > Pinopsida > Pinales > Pinaceae > Picea > Picea sitchensis. The sequence goes on along the minus strand of SNQJ01S0152383.1, from coordinate 19,377 downwards.
TGGGAAGCCAGCAAGACAAATCATAGATAATCCTTTCTAATGTATTTCTATTTGTGATAAAAACTTAATATAAATAAAATTCAGAAATCTAAATTCAATGGACTAATTGAAGTGACATTGAAAATGGATATAGTAAAATCAATCAAATGACATGAGAAAAAAAAGATAAAGATCTTTCAACAATTTCATTATATAGTAAGTCAGAGCCCCAAACACAGTGACTGATCTGTTTGTTTCTGTGAAATAAAATTTAATATAGCAAAAAACAAGTCAGCTCAGATCATTATCATGGATGAATTTCGAATAAAATGACATCAAATTATAATAAAAGAAAGTTAATATAAAGAATCAATAAACAATTATATTGAATATCTTAATATTCTGATAGGATTAGAACACCAAACTAACAAATTATTATATAGACTCATAGTAAAGACCATGAGCCACATGCGGATCATGTTGTGCCGTAATACAGCCACATGCGAGTCACGTTGCCCCGTCGAAATCATTTTTGTATAGCCAATGACCTCAAATGTCTCTCGGCTATTCCATCGTCTCCCCTCTCAGGCATCAGTCACCAGCGCTCCTGAGCACAAGATAGGAGCGGGCAAACTCTTATGATAGCAATCAAGAAGATAGAATAACGTTTTAATAAATTTAAACTCTTCGTTCCGTAAGATCACATAGCTTTTTACCATCCAATGGTAATATAAATGAAAGCTGAAAATTCAAATCAGTCCGTTAGAGTCTGAGTGTAACTGAAATGTCAGAAATGTCAGAGAGAACCGTTAGAGTCTGAGTGTAACTGAAATGTCAGAGGGAGTGTCATTGAAATGTCAGAGGTAGGATTATAATTTCATATCTGGATGCTATTATTGTTATGATCTAAAGGTCACTGTAGGCAATGTTTTCTATAACGCTTAGCCAATTCAACAATTGTAAAAAGTATAGCTACTTTGTATTTTAAATTTATTTAATAAATTTAATAAATATGTGCATCACACTTCTAAATTCATCACACTTCTAAATATTGGAAAATTTTATAACAAAATAATTTAAAAATATGTAATATAAATAAAATCAAAATAATTCAAGAAAAAAATATTTAATATTGTTGTTTGAAAATATTGTTGTTTGTTGGTTTTCTTTCAGATACTTAAATCACGATAATCACGATAAATGATAGCTAAGGATAGTTTTTTTAACATCCTTCCGTTAGATCACGATAACTTTTTACCATCCATTGGTAATATAAACGATAGCTGAAAATTCAAATCCGTCCGTTAGAATCTGACTCTAACTGAAATGATATAATTTCTATCTTTGGATGCTATTATTTTTATGATCTAACGGTCACTGTAAACAATGTTTTCTCTAAGACGTAGCCAATTCTAACAACTGTAAGGTTTAGAGCTGCCTTGTATTTTAAATTTAGTGAATCATAGTGTATAGCTACCTTGTATTTTAAATTTATTTAATTATTTCAATAAATATGTGCATCACATTTTAAAATTTATTAAAAGATTTTATTTAAAATGTGTTAGAAGATTTAAAATTTATTAAAAGATTTTATTTAAAATTTGTTAGAAGATTTTATTAACATGTATGCTTTTATTAATATGTATATTAAAAAATAATCTGAAAATAAAATATGTAATATAAATAAAATCAAAACAATTTAATGAAAAAATATTATATTTGTTTTATATTATTATTAGTTTGTTTTTTAAGTTTTTTAGGAGGGTGGTAAAATTTATCATAATTTAATGATCAATTGGCATTAAACATAATTATTATTATTGGTTGTATTTTCATTCATTATTATTATTCAATGAAAATCACATTAGTTAAAATAATTTATTAGTGATTTATAAAGAGGTAAATTAATAATTGGAATAGTGTCTTTTTTAATAACATTTGGCCATAATTCTATACATGAATTGCCATTAAATCATTTCTTTGGAGGTAACTAGGTCTAGCCAATTAAAACAGTTTTAAGTTTTACTCCATAATAATTTTTTTAACAAAGTTAGTATAAACTATTTCAATTGGAATTATGTTTTTTTATAATATTTAACTATATTTTTATATATGAAACCAAATACTATTTTCAATAAAAATTCAATCTATATATTATACATATTAATTTGTTGTAAATTTTAATATAAAATAAAATTTTATATTTAATTTATACAATAAAACAAATTGAAAAAAAAGATTTAATATGTTACATATGTTTTAATTGCTATAAATTTTAACATAAATAAATTTATATATTTAATTTACACATGTATAATAAGAATAATTTAAACATATTAATTTTTATTCTTTTTACCTTAAAAATTAAGATTTGTTAATGATAACACTTAAATGGAGTTGAGTAGTTGGATTTTTTAACAATTAAACAATAAGGTAGATGAATTATTTCAAAAAACTAATTATTTCAAAAAATTATATTAGACATTTATTGTTTTACAAGATAATTTCTTTTAATTTTATTATGTTTCCTAAAATATAATTATTTATTTTTATTTAATTCATATTTAACTATTCTTTTGATTTATAAAATATGATGATTTGTAATTTATAAATTATATTTTTTAATTAGGTTTAGTTTGGTTGATTGGGAGGAATGATTGTTATCCTCCCCACCCAAGTTCAATTCCCTAAATGATATTTTGAGTTCTTAAGAGTATATTATTATAATTACTTTGAGCCCTACTTAATTTTTTTTTACAAATTATTTACTAATTTAATATTGTGATTTGTTTTTAAATAATAATATATTGATATTTATTATTTATTTTGATTTATAAATAAAATGACCTCTAATTTACAAGTTTTTTAGATTTTTTTTTTTATTATAAGTATTATGAGGTGGAGCAAGCACAAGTCCCATGGGGTGCATGTACCCATGCTCACTTGGATTCACCCATGTCAAGAGCATAAATAAAGAGGCTAGACAAGATGGGAGCTCTAATATTAAAGCCCCCCAGTTAGAGTTGGAGTCACTCATATGATGTAGTGTTAGATTCCACCTCTTGTAAAATTATGGTTGTAACATGGACAAAGTTTAAATGGATAATTCAAGAAGATAAAGAGAGGGATGTTGAAGGAATAGAGGTCATTGGGCTCTCTAGTGGTTATGGCTCGATCTTTATGTCTTCTCCCTTTGTCTTGATTCCAATATTTGATTTGGTTTGATGGAATATCTCTCTATCTCTTTTGGTTCAAGAGCATGTTGGAGGAAAAAATCTCCATCTGGAATTGCTTGAAGTATTATACACTAGCCATAGAAGTTTCTTATTATTCCTTTTGCAAAATATAATGCATAAATTGATGTTAATAGTAGTAATTGAGTGCAAAAATTATGCAATATGTTAAAAACTAATTGTATATATATACATTATAGGTTGTACTAGTTTAGAGTAATTTTTGTTATTTTTATAATTTTTTAAAATAAAAAAATATTTTCATAGTCTCGAACTATGGCACATGCTGATATAGGATTTCATGGCCTTAAAATAATAAAAATATTTTTTTAGGGTATAGATATTGGTAAAATTTATACAAAAGACACTTGTATTTATATATGGGTGGGTGTATGAAGTTCTTCTCAAAATTGTTGTAATAGGAACACAGACTAATTTCGAATTTCAAAAATATTTACATGTTCCTTTTACAATTGTTTTGGGATTTTCCCAACCTCCATGCACTCCCCATGATCTCTTCTAAGTTTCCTTTGATCGGAAATGGATATGAATACAAACTAGTGGTTGTAAGCCTAAATATCTAAGGAAATTCAAGAATTAAAGAAGGTTAGTAACTATGTAAAAAACAATGAAAAGTAAAGTGGAATAAGACAAAATAAAATAAAACATGAATTAATAAAAATAAAAATAAAAGTATAGGAGAGAAGAGATAGAGGAATGAGAACTTGAAGCTCTATCTCTTGGCCTTTCCACTACCCCATCTCTCCCTATCTCTGCTAGTACTTTCGTTCTCAAAGGATCTTTTTGTACAAGAGGAGAGAATGCAAAGGAGAAGAGGCCATGTGAATTATTTAATGACCATAGAGCCATGAACTACACTCTACTAGAGATTACTAAAATAAAAGTACTAAACAACCATTGAATATTGGTTTTCTCATTTGGGTTTTGAGGGTCAAGACGGTCTCTTATGAATTTTTCTATTTTTGTTATTGTTTTACTATGTCAACTTGTTTCTATATTGATAGAATAACTTATTTATATATCAATGGTTGTCAATGAATAATGAGAGTGTAAATGAGTGGGATATGGAATCAAACTTATGTATTTATTACATTATTGGATTCTCTTGTTTAATACAAAGTATAACAACTTGGACTAAGCAACTAGGGGTATCATAAGAAAGTAACATATGGATTTTGCAAGGTGCATAAAAAAAGTCACAAGGATGATATGAGGTCATGAGGGTTTTCATATATGTTATTTTTGGAGGAGAAAGTGTTGGATTACATAGATAATCCCCTGGAGGGCCAAGATATATGGTCCATCTCGATACTCAACACAACTAGCGACATGTTAGATCCATGAAGGATCTCCCACCTTGGGTCAAACCCATTGGTATAGCCATTATTGGTGAAATGGAACATGCATTTTCAAATCACTACATATGGGATGGATGATGATCTATCAAGAGTAGAGGTGACATGAGTGGTTAATGTAAATCCCAAGTTTTTTCAATGTTGGGATGATAATCCACCTAAGAAGTACGTTGGGTCGTATTTGGCAGATACTTGAACTCTAGTCCAAAGGTTAGGAGAGTAAAGGAGGTTATTATGGTCTAATGATAGTGTTGTCAATGCTTTTTCTATAGTTTATACTTGTAAAGATCTTGAAATCCCCTTGTATGGCATAGACAAAAGAAACAGTTGGTTTACAGAGTCAATATTCATTAGAGAACTGTTGGAATAACAACATGCGAGTGGCTCTCCTAAACCTGTATCAAATATCTTAGGGTCACAAAATGTTGATGGTGGGAGGGATTGAAAAACATCGTAGATGTGGCAAAACTATGTATGATCTTATAAACCTACTTATGGGATAAAAGATAAGGCTTAATGAGATATTGGAGATGATGGACCTGGTGCTAGTAGGTATATTTCCAGGTAGAAGATTGAGAAATGAAACATTGAAGGTATGGAAAAAATCTAACTTCAAGGCCATTTTAGGCTACACCGATCGAACATTAAATTTGGTAAGAGCGTGGATGGTTTTGATTTTCTTGATTGTGGAGGTTGAGAAAGTACTTTACAAAAGGTGAAAGTGGGGAGCACAACCACTCTTTCTCAAAAAGTGGCAATTCGATTTTGATGCAAGATAAACTCATTTGGTTATCCTCCTATTTTGGGTAAGACTTCCAAGGCTCCCTCAACTTAGATGGTGAGGTGAAGTATTCTATGAAATAAATAATTCCCTCATCATTTTTTATGAATCTTGTTTGTCTTGAGGGTATCTTGGTTTGGCGCATATACTTGTGGGTATGCATATAAGAAAAAGGATAGCATAAACTATGGAAATAAGGAGAGGTTTTGACCATTTTCACTTGACTATAGATTATGAAGGTATCCCCTTCAGGTGTATATAATGCCATATTTATGGACACCTAGAAGATAAATTCTCATAGAAGCAAACTATAGGAAGATCTAATATCAAAAGAAGAAACCTAGATATGGGGAGGATCATCTAAAGAGAATGGATCAAAATTCTAAGTTAATGGATATTTTGAGGGATAATTTAGTGTTGACATAGGAAAAAATCCCTTCGTCAACATGAGGGAGAGTTTCCTAATGGTAGGTCCCAATCAAACCTACTCTCATTTGGTGTGGAATTCTCCATCGATATGTGGGATCGATTTCCACTAACTGTATGAATTACTCTTTGAAGAGGGACGAGTTCGCAAGAGTTAGACTAAATACTAAATGAAAATCTATCCTAGCATGTTGATGAAATCCTCTTTTTATGTGCAACTGGAGTCTTATTCTAACAAATATAAAATAATTGATTATAGGCATATAATTCGATTTGAAAAATAGATATAGTTCTTATTTTACAGAATTAAATCATAATAGAATACACATTCACATATAGATTACCATGGGTATGTTCTTGTTACTGGGCTTGTTATCCCCGATATCTAGGGATAACTAGGAGATCATGTCTCGAGGCCCACATGGTCCTAGACATGGAGTACCGAGAGCAGGAGTGACTTAAGCATGGCCCTGGAGGGCCCATGTTTCTTCTTCTCAACCAAACTTGTCCTGTCAGCAGTAGCAGCTTCCATCACTATCGGCCTGGGCTTGCATCTGAGAGGACTCTTGCTCCATGAGGTATTTGGTCCGAGGTATCATGGTATGTGTCATATTTGATGGGTATAACCTTCTTATACATTATTTCCTTTCATTTTAGATTATTTCTTGGATCTTACACTAATCCTTGACCATTGTTGGGGTGATTATTTGATGGGGTAGCAGTAAAATTTGAGTATTCATGGGTTTTAGTTAGCAACCAAAGGGGGTTTGAGTATCGTCAAGCTCCCACCATATTATCACTTTTACACCTTAAAAACCCCGCTCATCCATACCACTCCCCTAGATGCGGCCAATACAGGATTATTGACCTCTGGGGAGTTTTCTCTTGTGGGGAAAGAGAGTTGCAGGCAGGAAGTGCATTTGGTAAAAGATAAAATCCATAGGAAATAAAACCGAGAGGCTTTTTATTGCCTTGTTGGGGATCCCTGGGTGAGGCAATAAAAATCCTCTCGATAAGAAACTAAAGGGACCTAAGAAAAATAAAATAAATAAAATGCAAGACCTAACTTGAGGATGGGAGGGTCTCATCACCCAGTGACCCATTATTTTCATAGGTGTTTAGTAGTATGACATTACCACTATCCCCAGGTCACCAAACCGAGAGGCATTGACCTTTGGTTGCATGGCCAAAGGGAAAGGGGGAGGTCTCATCATGATCCAACCTTCTCATTTACGTGAAGATACTAGTGGGTGCTTGTGTCATCTCTCGGCCTACCAAGCCAAAGGGAGTGTCTGAGTGGAACCTTATGTGAAAAAGAAAGAAAAATAAAAGAAAAGATAAGGCAATAAAGGAGGGCTTGGAAAAAATGCATCCACATGATGGGTACAACTCACACCTCCTACAAAGGCACCCACTGAGACAACTTACAGACTTGAGTGCTTACTGGCTGGACATCCCTAAAAACCATACTTGTTAAGCATGGCTTGAATAATCCTTTTGAAACTTTCACCTCTTGTGGGTATTAGCCCAATAGGTTTTTTCTGTTGGTTTCCTTAGCTTTTGTTGGTAGATGCATTATGATGTCTTTGATCTCGGATGATATGATAGGAGTTTCATGCATATGTTTGATATTAACTTTAATGATGAAATATGGTTGAAATTGCTATGATATCCGGGTGATGAGCCATGGAGAGGAACAATTTTTGATAAGGGACCATGCGTGGGACATGTACTGGAAGGATGCGGTTTTATGGGAGATGATTAGCTTTCGGACCTCCATGGGGTTGAAGAGCCCATCAGGCGGTTGCTGGGATAGCAGAGGCAAAACAGAGTTATGACGAGCCCCTGCACAGAGAAGAAGAGGGATGCCCTCATCAGGGCGTTTTAGAGATTTGACCATGGAATCCAGCCAGCCCTCTGAGATGGGATGATGGCCTTGATGGACATGACGCCACCCAGGGCAGTTTGGACGATTTTTGGAGCATGTGGTGGTGTGTTGGGCTTGTTTGGCACATGGCAGGTTCTGCGGGGAGCCCTAGAGGGAATAGCGTTTTGCTGTTGATGATGATTGTATGCCGAAGGGGCCGATCTCCATAGGGGCGTGATCTCCATTTTAGCTCATTTTGGCAATTTTGGCATTTAATGTGACAAATAATCAAATATTGTTAGAACCCTTGTCGGCTATTTTAATGACCTATTATTGTAATTAGAGTCCTTGAGGATGATAAATTAGGGATGTTTTGGCTATTTGGATGCATAACCACAATGCTTACAACTTGCTCTCTCTTGTGAGAGTGATCTCTTTTTATCTTTTGTCTTGAGTATTTGTTCTTAGAGTGAGGGCGCTACACTTGGAAGGATCATATTTAGCATGCATATGGTGTTTTATCATTGGAAGGTGTTCTGACTAGGGTTTGATAAGATTTTCATGAATTTGTAGTATTTTTCTCATCAAAACTTCTTGATTGGAATGGTTGTTGATTAAATATATTACATGTATGTTTACATTGTTATTATTATGCTTAATCATTGAGAGAACCTTAGGAGCCATGTAACCACACAAGTAAGGTGAAGTGGCTTCATGTCCCCATGATAAAACTTGTTTAACCATTGATTGAAGGTTTAGCCTAGCCATAGCTACTAGCCATTCTTTTTTCTAAGTTATATTTTAATTATAAGTTGAAGGAGGAAGACTTCCCTAGGCCTAATTTAGTTTTACACCTAGGGTTTGACCTTAGGGTTTGAAAACTAACATCCCCAAGCAGCACTTTTCGACCCTAGACTTATACTTTGAAGATAGCTGTTTTGCCAAAAAGTTACAACGGGAAGAGGAGACATGGGGAGGCTAGCTTTATGCGAATGAACTCCTTAGGTTTTGACTTGGTGTGGCCACATTCTGACACCATGGCCTAACTCTCTCGTCCTTGGATTTAGATCCTTCCAAGTCATTAGCCTTTCGGGAGTAAGGCTAATGACTTGGTGGCCCTGCCATTGCAGCACCATCAAGCCTAACTCTCTCGTCCTTAGATTTAGATTCTTCCAAGTCATTAGCCTTACTCCTTGACTCCATTTACCCTAAGGCACTAGTCCAAACCTAAAACGTTGAGACTTTTGTTTTAGAACCAACTCTTTCAAACTTTCTTGAATTGAAACCCTACTAACCCTAACATCTTACTAACCCTAGTGTAGAAGATGACGTCTTGGCCTCTTTGAACCTTGATTGATATAAAATTTGCGGCTAAGACATCTTTTGATAGCCATAGAAGTGTTGAGCCTTTTCATTGGTTTACTTTGGCAAAACGTCCACTTCTTCACCTATCAAACTAACCCTAAAACCTTAGATGACGTCACACTTTTTGAACTCTTGACTAGTGTAAAACGTTGAGTATTTTTGTCATCTAAGTGATAGACCTTGAGTTGTTGATCACTTTGATAAGTTTAAATTGCAAAACGTCCTCCTCATTGTCTATTAAAACTAACTTGAGATAGGGCTGACGTCACCCTCAAAATTGTATAGTGACGCAGCAACAATATTTATGTATGAGCAGATTTATTGCATTGAGAAATAATAAAGATTGATTTTATACATTGAACGCAAGTATCACTTTATTTTTATTGAAGAAGTAATTATAAGCCTTTGTCTTTATAGCGATCATTGACTTCGCCAATAATTACACTCATCATTTCTCATATATGTTAAAGATAGTCATTAATGTTTTGAAGTACTAACCACTGCAGCACATTTCTAGTTTTATTTGCCTTGTCTCACAAATAGGTGTCATTCAGTGGAAGATCTTCTCCTTGACTATCATTTTGGCAGTAATCTGTGAAGGGAAAGATTACCTTAACCTTTGAATCCTTAAACCCTTGATCCTTCTCCTTCAGAACCCCAGATTACTAGGGACGTCTCCCTTGGGATTAGCCACCCAGAATAGAAAGAGCTCCCCATCGAGGTGACAGTGGGTGGGGAAGCTCCTGTTACGCCAGTTTGAGCCTTGACTCCAAGCTACCTAAACATTTCCTACAAACTGAGCGATAATAGGGCTAATAGGTCATGCATAATCATCTTCTACAAATGACAATTCGCAGTAGTGAAAAACTGAAAAAAATTGCAAAAATAATAAATAATAATGTGCCATTGTATGAAAAAATCATGATTTTTCTTGCCATTATATTTCTCCAAAGAAAAAATTCATCTGAGAAATACAATAACAAGCACATATTTTTATCATCCACTTTCAACCTTGATAAATAGTTATACATGACTCAAATTTGGTTCTCCATCCCCCCCTCTCTTATCTCTTTACATGAGACTTCATTTTATTAATTAAGAAAGACTATTGGACTTCCATAAGTGTGGATATTTATGGTTACTAATGTTACAACTACCCCATTTTCCCATCCCTTTTACATTTTCATTTTTTCCTTATATAAGAATAGAGAAAAAACGTCACATACTATTGCTTCCTACTTTGACCTCCTCATGAAGGTGAGAACCTAAATCTTTGGCAATGAAGGGAATCGTCTCTAAAAACTTGGTCCAAATGAAAAATGAAGATAGGAAAACATGTTTATTGATCCTAGATTAATTGCATCTTCTTGGTGATCCAAGTGGATATTGGTGGCCTCCTGCATATTCCAACTAACTCCACTTGACATTTTTTAGTTCAGCGCATTTCTCTCTAATGATGACATTTCTTTGTAATTGTGGGTTCTTCACTTTCAGGGCTATCCTGAAACCCTACACAACATCCAGGTGGGTATTGGTGGTTGCCCACCTATTCCAACTAGATTATTTTGGAAGTTTCCATGTCAGTACATCTTTTTGTACTTCCAAGGTCATTTTGGGGCCCTAAACAATGTTTTTTTATCTTGCCACAGTAAAATTATAGATGGAGTTAAATTTTGATGACACAATATGTATTTCTAGAAAATATCTTTCTGACGCGCCTAAAACGAAGTTCTTATGAAAAAGTTACGACCCTGAGAAGTTAGGGTTTTGGATGCATAGGGTTTTGTCATTCATGATTAATGTTAAAAAGGCCTCTAGAGCCTCATTGTAATCAATATTATCAGACGAATGCATGTAGAAACCAAATATATTCTCATAGATAGCTACCATTATTCGAGCAAGTTGTTTTCAGTTCTACAGTTTCAACCTATTTTCTTTATTCAATAGAAGTTATTGTTCATTGGATATTTGTTATTATTCTTCATATCTGTGTGTTATTGTATTCAATGTATTATTCATTTTGATCCACTCATAAATCCATATAAATGGTATCAGAGTGGTCTTCTCTTCATTTGTTTTTCGTTGTGCATGTCCTCGATAAGATCTCGGTACAAGAAGTTGGGACTTGAACCAGTCGAGCCTTTGCAACATTGTTCATGTCAAGACCGAAATAAATCATGGTGGACAAGAAGAAAGATGATGGATTATGAGATCCTTTTAAATTATTACTATAGGAATCTCTTTTGCGATAAAGGAATGAAATGATGGAAAAAATTTCACAGGTCCTTCGACAAATGCCCATAGGAGATGAATCTTCATCAAATGGCCACACAACCCCCTTCAAGGTACACATAAATTTTGATATTCCATTATTTGAAGGACTGATAGATGAAAGCATTGTAGATAAATGGTTGAATCTGCTGGAAGGGTATTTTTTGGTACACAATGTTTTTGATAGGGAAAATATTGATTTTGCACTCCTGAAGTTTGTCCCCCATGTTAAGGACTGGTGGGATACTTACTCTAAGCAAAGGGCCATAGAGGAATATGAAATATTTACAGTCGCCCCCACATGGTATTCCTTCATGGATTCCATTAAAGAATAATAATACCCTGTTGGAAGTTACGAGGACCATTACACAAGATGGACCACACTACATTAGGAAAGAGACCAAAAAATATTGTATTTCACCAATATTTTCTATATCCTACACACCAAATTGGGTATCAAAGAATCTGAATGACATTATGTGCTCAAATAATGTGGTTGTCTACATAGATAGAATCAGACAGAAATGGAGTTTTTAGAAACCGCATCATTAAGCGCGACTTAATGCGGTTTATAAATATGTTGTCAAGATCAAGAAGAAACTAAAGCATAAGAGACAAGAGTTTGGATATGCAAACTCCTCATAGTTGAAGCAAGGAAAAGGTGGTCCCAACCCACAAAACAAGGGACAGATAAAATATGGCTACTCTTAGGACAACTAGACCAATATGAAACCCAAGAAGGGTAATGGGAATTCGAAGAAGGACATGGAAAAACACCGAAGAATGTCGATCCAAGAAATCACTAGTGGACGAGCTAAAATATTTTGAGTTAAAGGAAGATTTTGACTCTGAATCAAATCCAGAAGGCATGAGGTAGATTATTGGTGTCGAACTTAGTGCCACTGCCAATAACACCAAATTCCATCCAAGAGAACCAGAAGAACCAATGGAAGGGGAATGCCTCTTTCACTCATAGATGTGGGTAAAGCGGGCTCCACATTATTTCATTGTCGATAGCGGTAGTCAGAAGAACCTAATATTAATAGAGGTTGTCAATAGGATGGACCTGTTAATGACACAATTCCCACAACCCTACACCATCGTTTGGCTTTGTGAAGGAAGAGATATTTGCGTTAGCCAATAGTGTCATCTGCCCTATGACATCAATCCCTTCAAAGATGAGGTATTGTGTGATATTACTCCCCTTGCAATTTGTGATGTTCTTTTTGGCCTACCATATTTGTGGAAGCAACATGTGTATTAGTCTAGACCTCACAGTTTGATTATTACTTTGGGTAGACAATTGTATAGGATACCAAAGGTAGTATCGCTTAATGCTATTTCTTTAATCTCTATTAAGCAATGCAGTAAGGTCATTTCACTTACCAGGATGTTCATCTTCTGTGTGATATGTTCTTGCAGTAAATCGAAGTTCACTTCCACATATGTGACCTCTACATAGATCCTCTCTATCTTTGAGAAAAAATCAAGTGGACAGGATCATGGAAGAGTACAAATACATCTTTTGGTTACCCACTGGGGTACCTACGCACTACGAAGTCATCCATCCAATTGATCTACCCATAGTGCACCTATTCCTAACGGACCAATCTATCTTCGCTCACTGATGGAATATGAAAAACTCAAATGTCAAATCCAAGAGTTGCTTCAAAAGGTGCACATATTGCCTAATTCCTCCCCTTGTGGAGGACCGATTGTACTGGTGCATAATAAAGACAGGACCCATCGGCTCTGCATTGATTATAGAGCATTAAACAAAATCACAGTCAAGAACCGAAACCCATTTCCTTGAATTGATGACCTTGTTGACCAACTCAAGGGGGGGAATTTCTTTAGTAAGATTTACCTAAAGTATGGATACCACCAGGTTCCCATCGAACCGATTGATGTATGGAAGACAACTTTCAAATCTAAAGAAGGTCTCTTCGAATGGTTGGCCATGTCCTTTCGAATAACAAATGCACCAACAACTTTCATGAGGTTTATGGATGATGTATTGAGACCCTTCACCAACTCTTGTGTGGTGGTATATATGGATGACATCCTCATCTTCAACATGACTTGCGAGGAGCACATGAAACATATTCAACAAGTTTGGAGCACTCTCTAGCAACACAAGCTATATTCCAACCTAGAAAAATTATCCTTTTCCATGAACAGGGTCCAATACTTGGGCTACATTGTTGATGAGCATATGGTACATGTGGATCTAGCTAATATCCAACCCATCTATGAATGACTAGCCCTGACCACACTAATCGAGCTTCAAAGATTCTTGAAAATTTCCAACTTCTACATAACATTCATCTTGGGATTCTCCCATATTTCATGTGCCCTTAGCCAAGTGACCAAGGGCGGTGGCAAGGAAAAGTTTGCATGGGGGAAGGCATACAAATGAACATTTGATGATATGAAGCATCACTTGTGCTCAGCTCAATTATTCTACTTACCTGATTTGCAACAATCCTTCGAGATTGAGACTAATGCATATTACTATCATGTAGGTGTAGTTCTCACTTAGCACGCTTATTCGGTAGAATACCATAGTGAAACACTCTCAGATACCATCTAGAAATACCCCACCCATGACAAGGAAATGTATTCCATTGTGAAAGCATGTCATCAATGGAAACATTGCACTCTCAGAAAGGAGGCAATCATACACATTGATCCCAAGCCTCTGGAGTTTATACAGACATAGGGGAAGTTGTACAACAAACACCATCAAAAGTGTTCCACATACATGAAAATGTTCCATCTAAACATAAAGTATAATATTGCGAGCACAAATCATGTCACTAACTACCTCATTCGACCTCCCATTGTTTCACTCAACACCGAGCTACATTCCTATGGGAATGAGGCATCTTAGTGGCCCCAACTTTATCAATGTGATCTTGACTTCTCCACCACCTATCACCTATTGGGTACATGTGTGAATGTCACCAATTTTCACATTCAGGATGGGCCACCTCTGTGTTCTCTCAAGCGAGCATGAAAAGAGGATTTTGGAGGCTCACTACAGTTGAATGGCAGGACATTTTGGCATGGAGAAAATTGTGGTCATTATACATAAACATTTTTATTGGCCAAAAATTCGACAGGACATCAACAAGTATATTAGATATTGAATTGTTTGTGTCATTTCCAAGCCAACCATCAATAAGAAAGGATTATACACCCCTCTTCCTACTCTGAGAGGCCTTGGGAATCCATATTGATGGATTAGATGTCTATTCTTCCATCCACTAAGAAAGGAAATGATTATGTATTTGTGGTGGTTGATCAGTTTTCGATGGCCGGTCTCATAGCCTACAATAAGAGAATCACAATGGCAGGTACTCCCAATCTCATCTTCAAACGAGTGTGGGCCCATTTTGGGATACGACAAACCATCATCTCAGATTGGGACAACAGGTTACTCAACACATTTTGGTCAAGTTTCGTGTCATTTTTGGACACCAAGCTCACTAAATACACTACCTTCCACCCCAAACTAATGGCCAAACAAATTTCGTCAATCGAATGACTGTACACATATTTTTCATGTATACCTCTAAGAATCCATGTACATGAGATGAGAGTCTTTCCAATGTTCACCACAACTACAAAATAGCTCTCCATAGCTCCATTGGCCATAACCCATTTCAGGCAGCACTGGGATTCCAACTCTTGGGTCCCATTGATGTTTCACTACCTCCTGCAACCACATAGGAAGAATCCTCCCATGTTCAATCTAAGGCCGACAAATCCACCAGATCAATTGAGCAAATTCAACACATCTTCTAAAAATTCCATGATATTTTGTAGAAAGCCAATGCTAAGTACAAGGAGTTCCATTATCACCACTAGGTATCGTACAAGGTTTAGGTGGGAGACAAGGTCTGGTTACATTTGTAGAAAGAGAACCTTACATGGCTCCATCAGAATCTTCGTCCACTTCACTATGGGCCTTACAATATCACCAATGTTGTGGGTGGCAATTATTTTGAGCTCAACACTCCCCCCTTCTTATACACTAGTCATAGAAGTCTCTTGTTATTCTTTTTGCAAATATATAATGCATAAATTCATGTTAATATAGTAATTGAGTGCATAAATGATGCAATCTCTTTATATATANTACTAGTTTAGAGTAATTTTTGTTAATTAAAAAAAAAAAAAAATATTTGCGTATTCTCGAACTTATGATGTCACATGCTGATATAGAATTTGATGGCCTTAAAATAATAAAAATATTTTTTTAGGGTGTGCGTATTGGTGAAATTTAAACAAAACACATTTGTATTTTATATATGGGTGGGTGCATGAAGTTGCTTCTCAAAATTGTTGTAATAGGAACACACACTGATTTCCAATTTAAAAAATGTTTGCATGTTTCTCTTACAATTGTTTTGGACTTTTCCCAACCTCCATGGAGTCCCCATGATCTCTTCCAAGTTTCCTTTGATCCAAAATGGATATGAACATAAACCAGTGGTTGTAAGCCTCAATATCTAATGAAATTCTACAATTAAGGGAGGTTAGTAACTATGTTAAAAAAAATGAAAAGTAAAGTGGAATAAGACAAAGGAAAATAAAACATGAATTAATAAAAATAAAAATAAAAGTATAGGAGAGAAGAGATAGAGGAATGATTACTCAAAGCTCTATCTCTTGGCCTTTACATTACCCCATATCTCCCTATCTCTTCTTGTACTTTCATTATCAAAGGATCTTTTGTACATGAGGAGAGAATGAAAAGGGGGAGATGTTATGTGGATTATTTAATGACCATAGAACCATGAACTGCACTGTACTAGAGATTACTAAAATAAAAGTACTAAACAACCATTGAATATTGATTTTCTCATTTGGGTTTCGAGGGTAAAAAAGGTCTCTTATGCATTTTTTACTTTTTTTATTGTTTTACTATGTCAACGTGTTTCTATGTTGATAGAATAACTTATTTTTATATCAATGGTTACCAATGAATAATGCGAGTGAAAATGAGTAGGATATGGAATCAAACTTATGTATATATTACATTATTGGATTCCCTTGTCTAATACAAAGTATAATTGTTAATTTTATGGTACCTTCAGGAGGTATGAACCTCTATTGTGACCTATGATGAGACTAGAATCCTCCGAAATGAAGCAAAGAATTAAAGGAAACCCTAGACAAGTTGTCGGCTGAACAAATATATTTAAATTGGATTTATTGATGTCCAGAAGGAGAAGTCAGCCCCAGTTAGACTGGCCAGTCCATTATAAATACAGGGTGCCAGTTTCATTATTTCACATCTCAGCAGTTGTAGTGAGAGCTAAGTCTGCGCAGGCAGTTGCAGGCAGCAGCAGTTTGGTGCACAAGTTTCTGGGAGAGCTGGGAAAGTGGTGTGCTGGCGTCTAGGTGGGATCATTTGTTCAGTTTAGTTTCTATTCTCTTTCTTGGTGCATTTAGCCTCTCTTGGCTATTGATTTCTATCAGGATTCTCTTCTCGGTCAAGGTCAAGGTGCTCGGAGGGTGGCTTTGGCCTGTGTTTGGGTGACGAGGTTATTGTCAATGGTTAAACGAGCATAATCCTCTATATTCTAACAGGTTATGGGCCCACACCCCCTTCAGTCAGCCTAAAAATCTGGAAGGAAGCATAACCGCTAGGTATTGAGCTCATTGAGGAACTACCGCTAAAGTCACTAGCAAGAGAAACTTCCAAAGAACTGTAGCTAGGGTTACTAGCAGTAGCAGTTGCAGAAACCCTAATTCTTAGATCTGACACCCTGTGATGGAGCATCTTGCTCAAAGAGAAGATATTCAGATGCACCCTAACTCAGCGCACCTAATGACTTTCTCGGAAGAAATAAATGATGAAGTTTAAGTTTTGGATTAAGGCATGACCAGTTATCATTCAACTGAAGACATGTGTGAAACAATAAGTCTCTTACATTACTCATCACTTACCGGGAAAATTGACGACGATATGTGGATAATCGACAGTGGAGCTTCCAGACACATGACGGGAGATCAAGCTAGACTCTTAGATCTAAATAAGAGAAAGACATCATACAAAGTGGAGCTTGGAGGCAAAAGAACCTACCTCATCGAAGGATTTGGACAAGCCTCCATCAAATTGGAATCAGGTAATCATGTTCACTTAAGAAATGTTCTATATGTACCTAGTTTAGAAAAGAATCTTGTATCAATATCATGTTTAGAAGACAAAGGAAACATAATAGCCTTCATAGATGAAAAAGTGTTATCATGGCATAAGGACTCCAACATAGAATATGCTAGGGTTATTGGAAGACGTGAAGGGAATCTATATAGACTACTAGAACGAAATGAAAAAACCCTAGTACATGACTAAGTCAACCCTAATGAGCTTTGGCATAGAAGGTACACTCATATCAATTATCAAGCACTACCTTTCCTCAGGAAGATGGTTAAAGGGATACCAGAATTGAATTATACACATGAAGGAATTTGCAAGGGATGTGCCCTTAGTAAGAACATCAAGAAACCATTCCCAAGTAGCAACAATAGATCTAAGGAAATCCTAGATCTAATACACTCAGATGCTTGCGGTCCAATGTGACTCAAATATTTAGGAGGATCTCTCTACTGTGTAACATTCATAGATGACTATTCAAGGAAGATGTGGCTATACCTACTAAAGTCAAAAGATGAAGTATTCAGCAAGTTCCATGAATTCAAGGCAGAAATAGAAAACCTTACAAACAAGAAGATCAAGACATTAAGAACGAATAGTAGAGGAGAATACACCTCGAAAGAGTTTGTTTCATTCTGCAAATCAACAGGGATTAGGAGGGAGATAATTGTTCCTCATAATCCTCAACAAAATGTTGTAGCAGAAAGAAAGAACAAGTCCATCGAAGAAACAGTAAAATCCCTATTGAACGATCAAGATATATCCATGTTTCTATGGGGAGAAGCATCAATGATGGAAATATACGTACATAATAGAAGACCTCATTGCATATTGAAAGACATGACACTAGAAGAAGCATTCTCAGGTAAGAAACCTAACATAGAAAACTTAAGAATATTTGGATGTCAAGTTTATTCTCATATTCCCAAAGATAAAAGAAATAAACTAGAACCCTTAGGAAAGAAAGGGATATTCATGGGATATAGTGATTCATCCAAAGCCTAAAAAATATATATTCCAGATCAACACAAGATAGAAGTAAGAAAAGACGTAACATTCAATGAAAGAATGGCCTTCAAAAAATCTATTGAAGAAACTATAGAAGAAGAAGAAATTGAAGAACCAAATGAAGAAAACACATAAGGTGAAAATAACGAAAAAGGATGAACCTGATCATCCTATGGAGATATGTGAGAACATTGATCTAGATAATATACCAAAGAACAAGAATTGACCAGATTGGCTTGAAGCCACCTTACAAGATGCACAAAGAATCAAGGTTCCAGAAGGAACATCTAGGAAGACTAAAAGACCGAAAAGATTCTCAAGTTATGCAGCATACATGACAAATATTCTAGATGAAGAACCTACTACGTTTGAAGAAGAAGTTAAAAAGGGACAATGGAAAGAAGCTATGGCGGAAGAACATCATTCCATTATGAAAAATGAAGTATGGGAAATTGTACCCAGATCTAAAGAGAAATTAATTGTAACTTCAAAATGGGTATACAAGATCAAACATGCAGGAGATGGAAGCGTGGATGAATACAAGGCAAGATTTGTGGCCAGAGGGTTCTCCCAGAAGGAGGGAGAAGACTATGACGAAACCTTTTCTCTGGTGGCAAGGTTTACCTCCATCAGAGCTGTCATATCTCTTGTTGCTTCCATGGGATGGAATCTACACTAGATGGATGTAACGACAACCTTTCTCAATGGAGCTGTTGAAGAAGAAGTATATACTGAACAACTTCAAGGATTCAAGGTACATTCCAGAGACACTCATGTTTGAAGATTGAAGAAAGATCTATATGGACTCTAGCAAGCTCCAAGGGCTTGGTACGCCAGAATGGACAACTATCTAACTAGACTTGGCTTCTCTAAGAGTCATGCAGATCCAAACCTTTACTACA